>CAEMYA010000400.1:186436-202448 GCA_903131615.1 Diplodus sargus | reverse complement strand
TCTGCCTTTAACTTTTCACCTTTCAACCTTTTTCCACCTCTTCAAGCTCTTTCATCCCTCTTTCTCGACAACCTTTTGGCCTTTTCAGTCTTTTTTCACCTTTTAAAGCTCTTTCTGCCCCCTTATTCGAGAAACATTTCGGTCTTTTCAGTCTTTTTTCACCTTTTTAAGCTCTTTTAGACCCCTTACTCTACAGCTGTTTAGCCTTTTTCGATATTCATCTTTCGGCCTTTTCAACTCCTTCAAACATTCCGCTTCATGTTCACCTATGAAAATCTTCAACTTTTTCAAGTCTTTCAGCCCTTTTCAACTTTTCTGTCTCTTCATCTTTTTAAAATGTTCATCTTTCTGCCTTTTCAGCTTCTTCATACATTCAGCTTCATGTTCAGCTACAGAAAGTGTTCAGCTATCAACATGTTCAAATTTTTAAGCTCTTTCGGCCTTGACCTTTTCAACTTTTCAGCTTTGCGGAAGTACATTCAGCAGATTTCGCTTCAGACTTCAGCATTCACACTGTATTTTCGTAGGAAATGCAAATTTTTCTAGTTATTATTATTATTCCTCTTCCGTACACTTTTTGTCCATCTTCAACTCCTTCAAATTTCATTCTGCTATAACTTCAGCATACCTTCAGCTATTCAAACCATTCAAATATTAAAATGTTCAGCTTTTTCAGCTCTTTCAGCCTTCAGCTTTTCAGCTTTTCAACTCTTCAGCTTTTTCAGCAATTCAGCTTTTTCTAAAAAAACAATTTAACATTGCCGCAAATGGGAAAATCTTCAAAACTCCTCGACTTTCAACCTCATCTTCTCCCTCAAACTTTGTGCTATAGAAACCATTCAACTATCAAAATGTGCAGCTTTTTAAGGACATTATGGGGTGTATTTTTGTCATTTCTATCCTTCATACTTATGGAAATATTAAGCTTTTTCTGCAAAATTTTTCCCATTCATCCTTATAGGGATTTTTTCAAATTTCATTCTGCTATAACTTCAGCATACCTTCAGCTATTCAAACCATTCAAATATTAAAATGTTCAGCTTTTCAACTTTTCAACTTTTCCAGAAATGCAGCTTTTTCCAAAAAAAATTTAACATTGCCGCAGATGGGAAAAGCTTCAAATCCTCTTTAAAACTCATCGCCTTTCAACCTCTTTTTGCTCCTCATACATCGAGCGAGAGACACCATTCAAACTTTAAAGCACTCAGCAGATCTTGAACTATTGGACCTGTATTCAGTTTTTTAAAATCTTGTACGGTCTTGAAATAATCGCAGTTTTAGTTTGAGCGACTTTTAGCCCGTCTTCTGCGTTTATAATGGGTGTGTATTGCGTCGGCTAGAGTGAGTGACATCACCAACTGCCGCACGCCAGAGTGTAGAGCTGCGTCGAAAAAAAATTTCAAACTTGTTTTCAGCTTGAGTTTGATCCCTCACCTTTTAATTGACATAGACAATATATACATAGAAATGTAGGAAATCTTGTGGGCGTTCAGCTGATGGTCTCATTTCAGATGTGGGACTTACGGTTTTGGATCGAGAAGCCCGAGACCGCCAGCAACTCCCAATCCTGTCCCATAAGCCGCAATGTTAATCTTGAGCCGAATTTTCGGGAAATTAGCAGACTGTACCTGATTTGTCTATTGCTCTCCCGTCCTCATTTTGCACTCTTCAGAAATAAAAAACGACATGACCGCGTTCAACAACTCCTCCTGTCACTCACCATACAGTTATTTTGACGATAACCCTCACAGTTTTTTCAGAAATCGCAGGAGTTTGGGAGGCGTTCTCCTATTCATTCCTTATGGGGGAAATTTTCGTCTCTGTCCCTGGTCCTGATACAGCATGTCTGCAGCCATTTCAAACTGTTCCTGCCTTTAACTTTTCACCTTTAAGCCTTTTCCACCTCTTTAACCCTCTGGAGTCTGGTGTATAATTGGCCGTTTTTGACTATTTTTGATTTTTTTATTATATTTCCCCTTAAAAACTATTCATCTTGCCTTGTTTGGTGTCATTATTTTCAGCACAACCTCACATGTGTGACTGTACAGTTATTTTTTTTATTTTGACATACTGTATTAACACAATTGACCTAAAATCACAAAAAAACATAAAATCCGAGTAAGAAAAAGTTAGATTTTTTACTGTAAAAACCACAAATATGATGAACGAGAGATTTTAATTACTTATAATGCAAATATAATGTTGTTTACTAAATGTGTGCATAAGTTTTTGAATTTTACAAAGTTATATGTAACTATTTACATTTAAATGCAGGCAATGCCTCAGAGTCAGGGCTCCTCAGCTGAATGAAGAGCTGCACTGCCTGCTTCACATTCAGCTTCCCCTCATCGTTTAGACTCATTAAATTAAAAGAAGACTCCACTACACACTAAACACACTTCACTAAACACTACAGAACACACTAACTTTGCACTCCAAACATGCTATATGTCACAAATCTCTCAACTCTCAAAACTCGCGATCTCTGTCGCTGCCTCTGTGACCGGCACAGCTGCCTTCACTTTTCCGCCTCGTCACTCCCAAATCTTCCCCCTGTCCCCCAGCAACCAGATCATGTGACTTGCCAAATAATTTTGTGATTGGCTGGTGTGGTGCCATTTTCTACCAATAGGAACACGTTTTTTTGCTCTCAACACTTCCTGTTTGCGGACACGTTCGTGAGGAAAGCCCGATTTTACCGTCTCTTCCTGCACCAAACGCCTAGCAAACGTGACGGCAGCGTTAGCGAAAAAGCGTGGCTGACATAGTAGATCGTATCTCCGGTTTTACTTGGTCTATTAACACGATTTAAAAACTGGTATATAGTTTGAAGGCTGCTTGAACACATACAGTCAGACCTGAGACTCACAGAGGCGCCGTTTCGCGGCTACGTCAGCTGAAATTGGTCACGTGATTTTGACGCGCCGGCGCGTCAATCGACTCCAGGGTGACGTTACCACAGGAGGCTACTTGCATAAGCATCGGCTCACAGCCGTCCTCAGCCAGACTTTCTGAGTGAGCACGCCGAATCTGCTTATTTCTCTGTCATTTTCACTATAGGCTTACAGATAAAAACAGCTGCATTATCAACATGCAGCGAGGCATTACCAAATGAACACAGATTAATTCAATCTGTAATTCAAAATAACAGCCAGTCTCGTGCCAGAACTGCCTGCAAAACATGAAAACGGGGAATGACGGAGCGGAGTGCATAGAAAAACAAAGCGCACACAGTATTCCGCCCTCCCACACACCGCGCTGATTCGCTAGCACACCGCCAATCAGAACGGCCATTCAGCTGGCACACAACCAATCAGAGAATCCAAACGCTTCAGACGTCCATCGGTTGGGCTGGTATGTTCCTGCCTTTAAGCTCTTTCTGCCTTTAACTTTTCACCTTTCAGCCTTTTTTCACCCTTAAGCTCTTTCAGCCCTCTTACTCCACAGCCTTTTGAGCCTTTTCACATATTCATCTTTCTGCCTTTTCAACTCCTTCATACTTTTAACCTCACGTTAAACAATTACAATGGTCAACTTTTTAAACTCTTTCAGCCCCCTTAAGCTTTTCTGCCCTTTCAGCTTTTTAAAATTTCCATCTTTCTGCCTTTTCAACTCCTTCAAACATTCAACTTCATGTTCAGCTACAGAGGTTTTCAACTTTTTAAACTCTTCCAGCCCTCTGCAGGTTTTCTTTTTTCACTTTTTTAAGCTTTTTCAGCGCTCTTGCTTTACAGCTTATCAGATATTCATCTCTCTGCCTTTTCAGCTTCATCATACGTTCAGCTTCATTTTAAGCTACAGAAACTGTTCAGCTATCAATATGTTCAACTTATTAAGCTCTTTCAGCCTTTAAGTGTGCAACTTTTTCAGCTTTTCTCCATTACATTCAGCAGATTTCGCTTCAGACTTCAGCATTCACACTGTATTTTCGTAGGAAATGCACATTTTTCTAGTTATTATTATATCTTCTGGGTCAGAAATTTTGCATCTTAACTCCTTCCACATTTTTCAACGGATTCACTCCATTCAAACACAGAACATTCATCTCAATTGGGAATCAATTGCGTCTATTTTTCTAATTGATATCATTCATAATTTCAGAAATATTAGACCTTTTTCGGCCTTTTTTTCCCATTCAAGCAGATGACGGAATCTTCAAAAATCTTTGATTTTCACACTTTTTCATGCATTTTCAAAGCTAATCTAATAATTCATACGTCCACATTAAAACTCCATTCAAACTGTGAGACGTTCACAAAGATTAGGACTTTCTTCCTTAAATTCGGCTTTTTCACAGCATTCATACTTTTTGCACAGTCGCACTTCCAACATTGGAAACTTTTCAGCCACTTTGAGATTTTTGCATTGGTGTGTATGGGGTGGAATGTTGACAGTCAGAGTGCAGAGGCCAACTGACAGAGTGGAAAGGAGCTGCCCAATATTCAGAAAATCTCGTCTTCAACTCGCCACCATTTCCGCAATGTTCACTCCAGCAGAAAAATAGAGTCCCATTAAAATGAGAGGAAAAATATCGAGAGGCAGAAAAAAAACATTCACTTTTCTAAACTGCTCAACAAGACACATTTCTGACCACAGACACACAAAAACTTCACAGGATGCTCAAAAGACTCTCATAGTTTTGACCATACCATTATTTTAGTGTTAGCAGTTACTGTTTTGCAAAGAGAAGTATGATAATGTGAGGTGAGCCTCAGCTGAAATTACTGTTAAAACAGCTCTCACTGTCGGTTACCAGGACCAGCTCGGTTACCATCACCGTGGCAACCGAGATCAAATGAGCCAACACAGAGAGACAGATTTATCAATGAGTCAGTTTGACACACACACGCACACTCAGATATGCATGTGTGAGCATGCACACGTGACCACACATGTACACACACACACACACACACAAAACACACACACACACATAAAGCCATGCTTAAGCACACTCTCACATGCACACAAACGCACACGCACACACACACACACAAATAATTAAATGTCTTAATCATCGATATATTGAGATTTATTGAATTTCTCAGTCCGATTCAATCTCACTGTAGCATCTCTTCTTACTCCATCAGCTGCTTTTCAGCACAAATTTAAGCTAGCATTGCAGTTTGGCTCAAACCTTATATTCTATTTTTAATGCTTCATTCTCACCAAACTATTAGGAAGCTTTATTCTCTTCAGATGAGAGTTCAAGGAGATTAAAGCAACCAATTCAGTTTGGCCTTAGTTTTTTAACCAATTCTACATTATTTTCAACCCAGGAACTCTGTTTAAATTTATTTAAATATTTCCAATCATCGACACATGAAGATTTATTACATATTTCTGTCTGATTCAGAGTCTTTGACTCATTCTCACTGTAACATTTCTTCAAACTCTTATGCTTAATTCTCCCCCAACTATTACAAAGCTTCATTCTCTTCAGATGAGACTTCAGATGAATTAAAGCTACCAATTCAGTCTAGCTTTAGTTTTTGGACAAATTCTACATTATTTCACAGTTTTTTAGATATTGTGGACATTGTTCAAAGTTTTCACAGCCAGCAGTCCGCATTTAGCTTCAGCTGCTCGCGAGGAGCATTCACAACCGCAAGTTCTTCAGAACTTGCCTTTTCTAGTATTTGTACTGATATGGCTCTATTTTCATGTAGGCTACATGTTGAATGTCTGTATTTTTCAAAATGTTAGATAAAGATTTTAATTTTTTTTTTAAAAAGAGAGAGTCCTGTTCACAGGCACACACATGCAAATTTGTTTATAATTGCACAGCATGACATCGCGATTGTGATTCGATTAATCGTGCATCACTACTACTTACTTCTTTTGTGTTGTTTTGACTGGAAGACCCCAGAGAATACATACTGTGGAAGCCCAGAGGTCACAAATTTATATGAAGGCATTGTGTTGTTTTCTGTTGACTACATTTAAGTAAAACTGGAGTATCAACAATGTGATGTGTGAATGTAAACAATGTGATGATCTGCTTGCTACATGATGCAAAATCCAATTCTCCAGAAGCCCAGAGATTCCAAATTGATTTGAAGAGATGTAGTTAACTCATACACACACACAGGGACGTGCACAAGATTATAGAGAGGCAGGGGTTCAAAGTCAGAAAAGGGCAGTATGTGCGCGCGCTGGAAAAAATTCTGGCCTTAATTACACAATATGTAGATTGATTATTGTAAAATTAATAAACAAAGTACTTATAGAAAGCTAGCTACGTAGCTGTGTAGCCTGTGTAGCTGTGAGTAATATGCAACTGCCATTTCATTTGTGTCAACAAATTATTGTCAACATGAGTTTATTCACATCATCATAATACTGAGTTTTGGAAGACAACAGCTGCGGTTCAATGCAACACTGGTTTATTATTAGGCTATTTATTGGAGGGTAAGTGGAAACTAGAAATACAGGCTACACATCTAAAAATGTGACACAACCAAGAAATGACTACTGTGACTGTTAGCAGGAGCAACAATGTTATGTACGAAATGGTAGATAACCGTGGCGTTTTTATACCGCCGTTTTTTGACATCCCTGTGCACTACAGGAATTTATTTATTCGTTAAAAGAAAAAGAAAAAACACACACACAAAAAGGGCACTTTTTAATGCGAGGCAAAAAGGGCAGTATCTCAAGCACCCCTTGGGCCTTATGTGTGCACGTGCTTGCACATACATACATAATATACATATACATATACATATATATATATATATATATATATATCTGTTTTTTCCAGAGAAAACTTGTCAGTGCTGTGTCTTATACTGTCATTGCAGGTGCTGTTTTCGTCAGCGATGACGATGATGCCCCTGGTTTTTGTTTTTGTTGTTCACAAACACATACATACATTCTTGTTGTCTGTCATTGTTTAATAAAAAATACTTTCTTTGAAAACTTCTATTTGTATCAGCCATCCTTACACTGATGTATCAATAACTGTAACAGGAGTTACAAGTGTTTTGTTATAATAGTTAATTGCTTAAGTTACTTACGTTACTTACAGGTGCACAGGTTGAGTTACAGCTAACATTACGAACCCAGAACCACAGAGAAAAAATTTAATAGCTCTGCACTTAGTTTTTATTCTGTAATAGTTTTGATAATATGTGTATGACTTAATCTTAAATATTCTAGTAATATTCTTAGTCTTAACTAGGGCTGTCAGTTTAACGCGTTAATTAGATTAATTAATTACACTGCAAATTAACGCGTTATAAAAAATAACGCAATTAATTCTGAGATTCTGAGTGGCAATTCAAGCATTTTAAATTTGGCCCATTGAATGACCCGTAGGCTACTTGGCAGTGGCACGTCACTGTAGCACTACCACCGAGAAACTTGTCCGGACGTGTACGTCACTTCCCACCTGCGTCGCGAGTAGGGCTGTAACGTTACACGTATGGAAGCTGAAATGACGACACTCACGAACCTGTCTCGCGCTGTGAGAAGGCAGAATCGCGACACAACTTCCAGTCCAGATCAGCCCTATGAGCTGTAACCACATTAACACCGCAGTGGTCGTTCGCCAATTCTCCGCTGTGTTCATTCACACAAAGCGAAACATCGCTGTAAAGACGAAGGCCGGTGCTGCGGCTCCTAAAGAGACATGACGGTACACGTCATGATGATGATGTCATGATGATGATGTCATGATGATGACGTGTGTGTTTTTTCAAGGGGTTTCCCCGGTGTCTCCCCTGTCAGTCAAAACCGACAGAGACTGTCTTCCGGGGTAAAGTTCACTGAAGACTCGGTCCGGAGGGCTGACCGTGGCGGAGATTTTTTTTAATCAGAAACACTTGGTGAGGTAAAGTTTGCTCGGGCCTTTGAACGGCAAGTTCTTCTCTTCTTAGTGTATTCAACTGATTAGTCATGCAATACAATTTTGTAATGTCCTAAAATTCGAATTCTTTATTTGGGTACCTTTAGATATGAGATTAAAATGCGATTAATTAGATTAATTAATTACAAATCCTGTAATTAATTAGACTAATTTTTTAGCCCTAGTCTTTACATGATCATGTTTCACGTTGTGGTCCTGGGCTTGGCCACTTTCATCAGAAGAAGTGAGCTAGCTGCTGGGTGAATGCTGAACGGACCACAGCAGACCTCTTAGTGCTACCACGAAGGTAAGCTAATGGCTGAATCGGAATTTATCAGCCAAATAACGGGAATCAATAATACAGGCCAGTTGCGCTAAAATGACAATCATGAGGCGTCTATCATCAGATGAATGATAATGAAAAGAAAAGTTAAACATGAACACTAAGACTTTCCCTCCAAAAATGTGAAAGTTATCTAAGTAATACACAGCTTTTCGTTGTCACCCTGCCTCTCAAAAAGCAAAACTGACATTAAGAAAAATGTAATAATGCAATAACAGCTGAAAAAGTACTTGGGTGTGTGTTTTTTTTTTTTATATTTACCACTCAATAACGCAATCACTGCTGTCATGACAACATGACAGCCAGCCTGTGTTTTGGAACTATTGGGGTTTACATGAACCACGTGACTACCCCAGCAGCGACATCACAGAGTGTAACAACTCTTTCTCTCTATGGCACTGCTATGCACCTACGTGCCGGACAGGAATACGCTGTGGTTGCTACACTCGCTCTGCGCTCAGCTCGCGGTTGAGAGGTGAAGAGGTCAGAGAGTCAGCTAAGCTAACACCGCTTTGTAACATGTCGCTCTCAAAACCCCAAACAACGCCAGTTGCAGAGCGAATGGATGGACAAATATTTATTTGTTTTGCCTGCCGCGACAAGTAATAAACTGGTCTGTTTACTGTGCAACGAATGCCTATCTGTCATGAAAGAATACAACGTGAAGAGGCACTAAAAGTCAAACCACGGCGAGGCAAAGTACAGCATCTGCACGGAAGAGAGGGCTATCATGGCATCCCTTCGTGTAGCCTGGACACTCACCAGACAGAAGAGGCCTTTTACCGAGGAGGAGACGGTTAAAGACTGTATGCTTGCTGTCATTGATGAAGTGGTTGTTGATGAAAAGGAAAGGAAAGCGTCACCTAATCCATTTAAAAAGTGCCTCTCTCGGACACATCAACTCTTCGCAGAGTGGAATTACTCGCAAAGGATGTCTCAAGGAAGTTTTTGGAAAACCTCAACAAAGCTGATGTTGTGTCTATTGCTGTGGATGAATCAACGGACTGTACTGACATGGCTCAGCTATGTATCTATGTCAGATTTCACGACAGAGTGCGCTTCAGAGAAGAACGTTTGGGGCTTATTCTGTTGGAGGGACACACCACAGGTGAGGTGATGTTTCAAAAGATTGTCACATTTTTTAACGAGCGTGAGCTGGACAGAAAGTTTGCCTTTTGGTTACCGATGGCGCTCCAGCCATGATCGGTAGATTACAAGGGCTGGTGGCGAGGCTATCAACCGTCTATTATCATCAAGAGTTATTTTTTAGCCATTAGTTGACAAATATTCTGTTGGCCCATGAACCCCCAGCGATTGTCGTATTCGGCCTACTTGCTATTGAAGTCGAATAGCCCTGAAGTAGAGCATCAATTCATGAAAACAAGTTGAAATATGTTGGTTGAAAAGTTGAAATATTGAGATAAAAGGTTTCTGTCCAACAGCACTCTCCAATACTTATTGACCTAAATTAATTTGTTAATAGACTATACTTCTTTTGTTTTTTTAACTAAAACTGACTTAAACGGGCGACCGTGGCTCAGTTGGGAGACCGTGGCTCAGTTGGTAGAGCGGGTCGGCCTATGTTCGAGAGGTTGGCGGTTCGATCCCCGCCCCTGCCAATTGGGTCATGGTCGTTGTGTCCTTGGGCAAGACACTTCACCCACCTTGCCTCGTGTGAATGTGTATGACTGCGATGGTGGTCGGGGCCGTTGGCAGCCACACTCCCGTCAGTCTGCTCCAGGGCAGCTGGACAGTCACCGACAGTCATACTGGCGGTGGTGAACTACGATACTAGCCACAGTCCCAGAACCTGGAACCCTGTGAGGCGCTTTGAGAACCTAGAAAAGCGCCATACAAATCCAATCCATTATTATTATAAAACTAGACTAAAACCTGTTTGAGTTTTCGTCGACTAGAACTGGGCTAAAACTATCACATATAGAAATGACTAAAATTTGACTAAAACTAATAAGCATTTTAGTCCAAAAGACTAAATCTAAAATGGCTGCCAAAAACAACACTGGTCTTTACCTCACCTTTCAGCGAGTGTTCTGTACTGTGGCAGTAACTGGTACTCTTGAAATGGAGAGGGGCATGAAGTGAGAGAGAAAGAGCATTGTGTGTGGTGTGAGGCTGTTATGATGGCGTGACAGCACTGAGCAGGCCTGTCTGCAGCTCTCAGGGCCACCCACAGACACAGGCATGTACACGTAAACACACACAGACACACACGCACTGAAAACAACCCATGAGTCAAAAGATGGGAAGGGTGAGAGAGTGAACTGAAGAGACACACACACACATACACATACACATACAGTTGTGGTCAAAAGTTTACATACACTTGTAAAGAAAATGTTTATCATGGCAGTCTTCAGTTCGCTCTTTTTTTAGGTCTTCTGAAAATGTGACCAAATCTGCTGGCTCAAAAATATACAGACAGCAACTTAAACAATCAATTTATGCTGGGGGGCTGTTTTGCTGCCAGTGGATCTAGTGCTCTAAATAACATAAATTAAGTGTAGTTGGGTGTTACAACAGGGGAATGACCACAAAGACACATCAAGGGGTTAAGGGAATGGATGAATCGGGCTAGAATTTAGGTTTGGAATGGTCTTCCAAAGTCTTGACTTTGAACCCCATTGAGAACATGTGGATTGTGCTGAAGAAACAAGCCAGGAGGACAACAAATTTAGATGAACTTCACTGATTCAGTTCAAGTGGTTATGAATTCAGCCAGAGGACGACCAGAAGCTTGTGGATGGCTATCAGAAGCACCTATTTGAGGTGAAAATGGCAGAGAGACATTTAACCAATTATTAGAATTACAATATGTATATTGTTGATCCAGCAATTTGGTCTCATTTTCAGAAGACCTATGATAAATTCATTATTGAACCAAACTTCATGAATGTTTTAATGATAATGAATTGGTTTGTGTTCCACTCATTCATCACAGAAACAAGAGCTGTAGAAATCATTGGAACTGAAGACTGACATGATCTACATGTTCTTTATGAGTGGATGGAAACTTTTGACCGTGACAGTACATACATTAAAGAGCCCATCACTGTGTCCACAGCAGAGGAGAGGATGCCAGCACTGTTCACATGCCAAAGTACAGTATGTCTCAGTGAGCACTTTTGATGTATGCATTATTGAGAGCAGACCATGATGTGTCATCTATTTTTGAAGGCTGGCAGTAGAGTAGTGTAGGCCTGAAGGCACAGAGCTACCAAGTTGTCTTTTCTAGCTGAGGAAATATTGAGCAGTTAATTGTTTGTGTTTTTTTATTATTATTTATCTATCAATTACAAGACATTAGTGTAAGAACCATAAACAGTCCAGCCCATCAAAGAGGTGATTACGTCCTCCACCAGTCTTTACACTGTATTGCTGCTGGAAACCTGCTGTAGTGCTGGAGCACAAAGTAAGGTCATGGCATGACAATGGGAACCCTGTTCCCAATATTTACAAGGTTTGGACTAAGTATAGAAGGAACTTGATCACCTATGATTGCTGGACAATAATAGTAACACAAACCAGTGTTTTCCACCAAATGGCCAGCACTGTGAGAGAGAATGGGAGAGAACAGGAGTGTAAATGTGTTGATGTTTTTCAGCCATGTATTACTTCTACTGATGTCTTTATTGTTAATACATGTTGGGCACTGTCATATGAGGTTTGCATAAGTCTGGAGAGAACAAGCCAGAGCACTCTGAGTTTTAAAGCATCAGAATGAGTACACAGAAGTGGTTCCTCATGTACAACCCCCTTCATGATTTCACAGGCTTTTTTTTGGATTGTTATGGCCCAAAGTGCCTAATTTCATAGGGGCTTTACTCCTCCAAAATATGCATTATTGTGCTCACAGCCTTTGAATACAAATTTTTGCCTGGAACACATATCCATTCATCCATCATCATCATCCACTTATCTAGGGTCCAGTCGTGGTGGCAGAAGGCTCAGTAGGGTATACCAGATGTCGCTGTCCCTAGCAACGCTTTCCAGCTCCTCAAGAGTGATCTCAAGGCGTTCCTAAGCCAGATGAGATATACACAGAACATCAGATATGATGTTAATTTTAGGCAGCTGACCAAAACAAAATTGGTTGTAGCAGTTGAATTGGGAGTAAGTATGTTGTACGTTCAATTTAGCTGTAACATTCAAAAAAATAAAAACAATGGTTAAGAATATACATTTTGGACACTTAAAGAGCTTCAACCTTTGACATTTCAAGGCTGTTGTATTACATGAATAGTTCAGTGGTGGCTTGATATTAGATCATGTGCATGAAACATGGCTGCTCACCTGCCAGGCTTTTGCACATTTCTGGGCCAAGCACCCTACTGCTTATTGTCCATCAGTCCAACTACTCATCTATCCCACTCTTTTTTTGATATAGAATTACTTGTCACAGGTCAATGCTCTTATATAGGATTTATTCTTTCTTTTCTAAAATTGGGGTGTTTTTTACATCACATCATATTTGTTTTTTAAAAACAAATTTAAGAGAGTAAGTTTTGTTGAATGAGGGTAGATGTAGACACATCTGAAGAAAAATTGGCGCCTTAATGCTTGTGTTTCTGTGTGCTGGTGTGTTTGAATAGGTGAATGAGCCAGAGGGTGAGATAGGCAGAGGAAAAGCAGCAGGATAGTGTGCAGTGACAGACAGAGGGGGGAGGGGGGACAGGCAGAGAGCTCAGCTGGGCAGCTCTCAAGCCTGTCTCTCCCTTTGAACCTGTGGATCCCATTCCTACCTGATCATGTCATCCGGTCTGCGCAGGAAGTGGAGGAGCACAGTGCAAGCACTTAGGACTCTCCGTGGGACAGGAGCAGAAGGAGATGGAGGAGGCGCTGTGAGTCTGCTGTTATTTTTAGTGTCTCCTCCCTCCTGGGGCTAAGCTAATCCGCCACTGCACAGGCTTATCCAGATTGGAGGTAGGACACTGAGGCACAGAGGTTAAGCGCTTGCTCCTGTGGGAAGCCTGCTTTGGTTGTGATGCAGTGTAAACTAACAAAACTGAGCCAGACTATGCTGAAGCAGGGTTTTCTTAGTCAGGGCTGTGGGTTTGATGGGACCGGGGGACCGTGGCCACTCCTGTCACAGGAGCACTGAGGAAGCTCCTCCATTAGCCATGAGTCTGGAGTGGCTGCCGACTGGCTGCTGCGCCAGCTACCCCAGCTTGCATCGCTGTGGGCAGGCAGAGATGAGCAAGATTGGGGCCTCAGATGGCTGCAGGGAAAGTGGAGTCATCAGCGGCGGTGATGGTGGGGCCAAGATCCAGCTGAGGGGGCTGGACACTGAGCAGCTAAAAGGCAGCCTCATGGTCCTCTACGCACCTGCTGGGAACTCCTGTCTGCTCAGACTGGTGGGACATGCATGGATGGATGGATGGATGGATGGATGGATGGATGGATGGATAGATAGTAGAGATCCGTTTGTGCTGATGTGGTGTGTTGCATCCTCACGGGTGTCTGCTACTTTTATTATGAGGGTTTTTAGCCTGTTCACTTTAAAGATTTATAACTACAATATGCACAGTCTCAGATATTTATGTTGTCTTTTAAAGCTTTTTCTGGCATGGAAGTGATCCGAAACTCAGGGCCGTTTTCTCCTTGACTTAACTCTGGAGGAGGATCGGACATGTTACTGATCCCAATTGAGCACAATCAGGATTTCAACATTGATTTGTAGTTGCAAATGGGTTGATATAAAACTGAACATCCAAGATGTCTTTTTGCCCTCTTTTCAACTAGCTTAAATGCAGATACAACATCACAAGACAATGTGTGTTTATTTAGAAAATGTGTTCATTTTTAGATTGAAAGAGAGACGATATTGATTGAACGTGTAATGGGAAGATTTCTCTCTGCAGTCATATTGCACTGGTAGATTGAAAGTGGTCTACATCAACGCTAAATTTCAATGCATTTAATGTTTCATATAAAAGGTCATGAATATGGAAATATATTGGCTGTCAACTTCACACAAGAAGCTTCCAGGACATTGTTATAGGAGCCTTTTTATACATTAATGTGAAATACGACATTGCACTTAGTGCTGTAAAGCAGCTCTGACTACTCAGCACCATGACTTGTGAAGCATTATGCACAAGTGGAAGAAATAAATATGATGTGATGTTTCTGAAGTGTATGTGGCTGTTGTGAAGGAACAGGTAGAGCTGCCATGCATCAGACGAGAGGTTGGCGCTTTGATTTCTGAACCCAGCAGTAAAAGTTGTTATTACAGGATTTGCTATGAAACGTTTTTTTTTCTCTACAGTGTGTAAATAAGAGCCTCTCGTTATTTTTCAAACCTCTCAATTTAATGCAAATGTTTTGCGAATCCAGATGAAATATGGTCTAAATGTAAAGGGTTAATCACAGCTTTAAATGGTCAGTGAAAAAACTTTTAGAGACATTTTTAAAATCTCTGTTCAATGGAAAAAAGCTCACTGGGATTCCTCTCATTCATTCCTATTAGTTATTTGATTATAATGGCAATCACACAATAACACAATAACAATAATGTGACTCTGAACAAGACTCGGATGTGTGTATTGCATGTAGATCAGGTGTAATTTTCACAGTAGTCTTTACATTTTTTCATGTCAATTTTATTAATGATGATGATAATTTTTCCAAGTGAAAAGAGCTCATTTCTTTTGGGTAGAATGTAATTTCACAGCTCTATAATTTCATGGTGATGAAAGTGGTAATTAGCAAGCAACATATCAATTTTTCTTTTTTAAACAACCCCCAAATAACCACAATAATTGAAAATGAACAACTCGATTCAGTGTAGTGTCCTACTGACAAGTTAAGCAAAAAATCTGTTTAGAGTTTAATAAATGAGCAGCAATTCATTCACTTCTTGTTGGATAACAGCAGAATATATTTAAACTAGAAAAATTTGTATTTCCTACGAAAATACAGTGTGAATGCTGAAGTCTGAAGTGAAATCTGCTGAATGTACTTCCAAAAAGCTGAAAAAGTCGAGAAGATGAAAAGTTGAAAAGGTCAAGGCCGAAAGAGCTTAAAAAGTTGAACATGTTGATAGCTGAACAGTTTCTGTAGCTGAACATGAAGCTGAATGTATAAAGGAGCTCAAAAGGCAGAAAGATGAATATTTTTAAAAGATGAAACGACAGAAAAGCTGAAGCGGGCTGAAAGACTTGAAAAAGTTGAACATTTTAATTGCTGAACATCAAGTTGAATGTTTGAAGGAGTTGAAAAGGTAGAAAGATGAATATCTGAAAAGGCTAAAAAGCTGTAGACTAAGAGGGCTGAAAGAGGTTAAAAAGGTGAAAAGAGACTGAAAAGGCCAAACAGTTGTGCAATAACAGGGTTGAAAGAGCTTAAAAAGGTGAAAAACAACTGAAAAGGCTGAAAAGTTGTAGAGTAAGAGGACAGAAAGAGCATAAAAATGTGAAAAAGACTGAAGAGGTGGAAAGTTAAAGGCAGAAAGAGCTTAAAAAGGTGAAAAAAGACTGAAAAGTTAGAAAAGTTGGAGAGTAAGAGGACAGAAAGAGCAGAAAAATGTGAAAAAAGACTGAAGAGGTGGAAAGTTAAAGGCAAAAAGAGCTTAACAAAGCGAAAAAAAAGACTGAAAAGGTGGAAAGTGAAAGGCAGAAAAGGCCGAAAAGTTGTGGAGTAACAGAGTTGAAAGAGCTTAAAAAGGTGAAAAAAGAGTGAAAAGGTGGAAAGTTAAAGGCAGAAAGAGCTTAAAATGGCTGCATCGTCTATGTAAAGTAAAAGATGTGGGATCCAAATCCAGCTGAAGAAAAGTCTTTCTCCAGATTTTCCAGCTGCTCCCC
>CAEMYA010000400.1:141786-174286 GCA_903131615.1 Diplodus sargus | reverse complement strand
TCACTAATTGTTGTCCCTGTTCAGCCAGTTGTAGTTAAGTCCTTTGATGTAATCCACTTTCCTCCAGAGGACAAACTCATCAGACCATGTTAATTAACTTTACAGTCCCTTTTTCAGACATCATCCTCCTCTAGTGGGCAGGCTCATCACTGTGGATGAGTTGTGACGAGCCAGACTTGAAAAAAGATGTAAGACCACAGCATGCAGCTAAAATTGTCCTATTTATTTGCTTCTTCTGGCTTTCCTCTCTCTGCACTTAAATCTCCTCTTTTAGCTGTTTTATCTACTGCTGATTTTAACGTGTTTTTTTGTGTTTCTGGTTTCTGTAGCACTTTGAGATTACCTTATGAAAAGTGCTTTACAAATAAAATGTATTATTATTATTATTATTATTATTGCTGTAAAGTACTGCTGGCAATCCACTTTATCACAATAATTGCTGGCTGCTTTTTATAAAAGCTGCTAAAAAAACCCACAGACACTTTAATGGGAAGAGACAAATAGAAATTTTGAGTTGTACCATGATTCACACATGTGATGTTTAATTTAAAAGATAATTTTCCAAGTCAAGAAAGTTGCAGTTTGTCGTAAAAGTAAAGTAAAATACAATCTTGTTTTGTATTAAACCACTCAGGGAACTACATCGTGTCACTCAACACCAGCATGGCTGCCAACTTGGCTCAGAAAAGTTACTAAAAAAGATGACAATAACAAAATATCTGGCCATATTGATAACTGCAATTATGTGAGAGTAAGTCAGTTTTGCTCTACAAGGTTTCAGTTAAGGGTTTTGGTGACTGTCGAATGAGACAACCTTACTAACGCCACTGTTGGCTGTAGTCTTTCCAATTACATGTTTTCCCAGTTGAATATTTTATTAGTTGAATACTTTCATGACTTGGAAAACCATCTTTTTAATTGACAAACATAATATGTGTAAAAATATCAGTGGGATTAAGAATCTCTCTCCATTCACCACCATATTACTCAAAGTATTTCCAAAATGATAATATGATAAATGATCAACCTAGAAACAGGTGTAGGAATGGCCGATAATTCCCATCAAGTCTAGCACTTGACATGGTACTTTTTTAGTTGCAGTTTTAAGTTCCAAATTGCAAATGTTCCAAATGTTAATGTTTGTTAGTCTTGGTAATACTGTGACTGTTTAGAACTTGCTGATAGTGTTAGCTGATAGATTCAACCGTCCTTGAGGTCACTTCACAGCATACTTTTACAGCAATTCCAAGTGGACTTGGCATATCATTGTTGAGGGCAGACAAATAGTAGTGCAAAGTGGCATGTCATTTCTGGAACGGTTGCTAGGTCTGACCCACAGTCCCTGTGTTTATGCTGACATACATTACTGCCTTGTATGATAACGCCTGACAGTGGGGGGACATTAAGTCCTTGTCCCCCCCCCTATTCTGGCACCAGTGGTCTGCACACATCTGTGTTGGATATCATTAGTTGGCAGCTGGGAGAGATGTAGACATTATCTCAATCCTGCCAGTTGTCCTGTTGTAGTCTGTAGTGGTTCTAAGTTCAGAACACATGTTTCGGTATTTGAGCCTGGTAGTTCTGGTACTCCACATTGTGCCTGTATTGTTTTCTAGCACTGCCAGTGTGTCTCTGGATTGAGTAACTAGATTACCTGTATGGGTCCAAATTTGGGCGAGTTGTAATTCCTGCTGATCCTCTGCTAGTCTTTTTCTCCTGGTGGCTGGTAAACAATGAAGTGATCCACTTACACCACCCACTGCTATGGGATGTTTTTGATATCACAGTACTTTTCATGTTGCACATCTTCAGATTGGTCGTACCAAGCACCTCAAACAAATAAGCTCACATTCAGAAACTGTGTCTTCAAACAAGCTGTCAGGACTTCTGTAAGTTTGTGATGTCACAACTATACAGTCACCATCCTCAACAATGCCCCCAGCACACCCATTGTGGTGGAACCTACTCAGGCCTATTGAGAGCCGATCAATCAGACAGAGGGTGAATAGAGGGGCTGTAGCCATGGATGGTTTTAGAAAAATAATGCGTTGAGTGAACATTAAAGCATTTAAACATTTTTCCCACCCAACATTAAAGTATGAACCTGAATATTAGCATAATATGCAACCTTAAAATGTTTAACCCTCTGAGGTCGATTGACGCGCCGGCGCGTCCAAATCACGCGACCAATTTAAGATGACGTAGCAGCGAGACAGAGCCTCTGTGAGTCTCGGTTCCGACTTTATGTGTTCAAGTCTTCAAACTATATACCAGTTTTTAAATCGTGTTGATAGGCCAAGTAAAACTGGATTTACGATATATTATGTATGGCATGCTTTTTCGCTAACGCTTTTGCTGTGCGTTTGGTGCAGGAAAAGACGGTGAAATCGGGCTTTCCTCACGAAAGTGTCCGCAAGCAGGAAGTGTTTGCCAGCAAAAAAACGCGTTCCTATTGGTGGAAAAAGGCACCACACCAACCAATCACAAAATTATATGTCAAACCACGTGATTCGGTTGCTGAGGGACAGGGGGAAGATTTGGAAGGGACGGGGCGGAAAAGTGAAAGCAGCAGTGCCGGTGACAGAGATAGCGAGTTTTGAGAGTAGAGAGATTTACATTTAGCGTGTTTGGAGTGTATAGTTAGTAGGGCTGGGTATCAATCAAAAATGTTCGATACTGGTACGGATACCGATACCTTCACTTCGATACCGGTTCCTGAACAATATTTTTTTCGATACCAATTTTATAATATCAATTCTAACAAAAAGAAAATGACATAACACATTACAGTACAAATCTTGAGTTTTACTTTTCAGCTTTGGTATTTTTCCACTGCAAGCAGTTTTCTTACAGAAAAAATAAACAACAAATAATTTCCAGTGCAAAAGAACACTTGCAAACAAGTGACAAGTCAATGTCTAATGCTCACTGCTACATACTGAGGACCTTTTCACTTAGTTTTTCTTCAGAAAAATCAACATGTCTGCTTTCTCAGGACACAGACAAGCCTGCTCCTGGCTGATGATGTCTACTGTGAGGAGAAGATATAACAGTCAATGTTAGGTGAGCTGTTTAACCAGCCGACCCAATTGATGAGCACATCTTTACAAGATAAGCGTTATCTGTTACTATCAATCTCTAGTTAGCATTTGATTTAGCTAGCTACATAGCCATAAAATCAAGCTACACACTAATATCTTAACTTAACATTACGCACCGGAGTCCGGTGGTGGAGATTTTGAATCGGCCGCTTGGACTCTGTAACGTTCACAGGCGGACTTAAATGCTGAGAGGAGGATGGCTGCGGTCCGCTCTTCCTGCTTCCTCTTCCTTCCAAACACGAAGCAACTGTCTGCTCTTAAATTGATTCCGTGCATGGTCACGCTCTTCATCAAATTAGTCGTGTTGCCGGCTCTAGCAACGATGACTTTTTTGCATATATTGCATCGCGGAAGATTGGCATCAGTCTCGCTAAAATGGAGCCACTCTTTTGACCTGGGTGGCATTTTTTAACCGGTTCGATGACACACATAACTACAGTTCACAACACAGATACATGTGAACCCCGACTGTGGGCATAACCACAAAGCGTCTCTGGTAACCATGTATGTATTTTTCCTGCATGCTGCAATCACGTGTAACGTTACAGCCAATCACCGGCAGCATTATCAGATCTCGATCACGTGATTGACCTCTGGGCACCGAAACTTCGCACCAAAAGACGAGGCATTTTTTGATACTCAGTGCTGCCTAAGCATTTTGGTCGGTGCCATAAAAGAACCGACATTCAGTACCCAGCCCTAATAGTTAGTGTGTTATGTAGTGTTTGGTGTAGTGTGTTCAGTGTGTAGTGGAGTCGTTTTTTTTGTTTACTGAGTCAAAACAATGAGGAGACTGCTGAATGTGGAGAAGGCAGTGCAGCTTTTCATTCAGCTGAGGAGCCCTGAATCTGAGGCATTGCCTGCATTTAAATTAAAATTATTACATATAACTTTGTACATTTCAAAAACTTAAGCACATATTTAGCAAACATGTATTTATAATTGCATTATAAGTATTAAAAATGGTTCGTTAAGCATATTTGTGGATTAAAAAAACTAACTTTTTCCAATGCAGATTTTATGTTTTTTTTTGTGATTTTAATTCCATTGTGTTAATACAGTATGTCAAAATGAAAACATAACTGTACAGTCACACATGTGAGGTTGTGCTGAAAATAATGACACCAAACAAGACAAGGTAAATAGTTTTTAAGGTGAAATATAATGGAAAAATCAAAAATAGTCAAAAACGGCGAATTATAAATTTGAATTTTTGATTCATTCAGTTATGATCATCAAAATCAAAAGCAGGATCACCAATTCTCACTATATTTTTTTCCTCTAACCCACCTACTTGCATTCATCTGAAGATGCTGTAGAAAAACAAACACAACATGTGCATAGGTGGGTAGATTAGCTTAAAACTCAAGTAAAAGTACTGTTACTTTTCATGAACAGTAGAGGTACAGTAAACATCAAAACAATTACTTGAGTTAGAGTACAAAAAAAGAACACTGGCACACTTCTGACGTTTCCCATGTCTTATTTGTTGTGGATATGATTAGAATTATATCAAAAAGACAGATGGTGTTCATCAGGTAAAGAAGTGAACAGACACCTGCATTTATTTGTGACACTAACAAATTAAAGCTGCAAGCAGCGATGAACGGGCCCTCGCAGTCTACGCTCGCCAGGGGATGCTGCCGTCGGGCTTGTCCACACAACACCTCACGTTGAGGAAGATTTTCCTCAAAAATTTGGTAGGCTGCTCCTCCTGCCAGTATTAAACAATGTATGCTGAAGTCAGAAGAACTCCCTGCAACATACATAAAGAAGAAATAGTGAGAGGAGTATACTGTGTCACTCTACTGATTGTTAAACAGAGGTTTGTATCCATTAGCAAGGCAGCACTGCCCTCTGGTGGAGAGAAAGGCTGTCCAGTCAAAAGTGAAGATATTTCAGCTGTTTTTTCAGTCATTTAGCCATAAAAGTGCCATCTAATGGCCGATTTGCACTGAATTTTGCACAAACCCTCATCAGGACATCCCACACACTTAGCCAATGTTTTGTGGGAATGTGATGGTATTTGGTCCAGATATGCATGACTGTGTATTTTCACCACAATGTGCAAGAAATCATTGTTTTATATTTCGGGAATTTTATGGTCTATCAGAATTCTTTAAATAAGTTTTAGTCAGGAGGGTCCAGAGATGCTTCCTGAAAAGTTTGGTGCAAATCGGTCCAATCGCCTAGGAGGAGTTTGAAAAAGTAGGTGTTTCACTTTTCACGATTTTGCGAATGGAAAATTGCCGCAAAAGTTGGCATGGCCTACATCACACAATTCAGCTGAATTGAGGGAACACATAGATATAAGGTTTAAAAATGTGCCATATATTATGTGGGAGCGCTTTTGCATTGAAAATAGCGCCACCTGCTGGTCATTTTTGGTGTGTGAGTTGCAGGGGCCAGTCTATACCACCCCTACGAATTTCATTTCCATTAAGTGTTATGGTGTGGGCACAGGGCCAAATATAAAATTAAACTGGCACCAGAGCGCCACTCTGTGGCGGATTGGTACGTCCTTTGTCAGCTGGCCTCAGGAGGGCACTGAGAATAATTGTACTAAGTTTCGCGTTAATCCGATGAATCGTTGTGGAGATATGAAATACTTCAATTTAAAGAGCGCCACCCTGTGGTCATCGCCTAAAATTTTGCACAAGGGCTCATGGGGAAGTAGTATTCTGAGTTCCATGTCATTTACCACACCATTGTGGAGATATGCAACACTTCCTGTTTGGAACGAAATCTGCAGGAAATTGTTATTTATTTATTTTTATTTGTGCAAATCGGTGAAATTGCCTGGGAGGAGTTCGAAAAAGAAGGTTTTCAACATTTCGCGAATTTGTGAAGAAAAAACGGTAGGCGTGGCCTATATCACGAGATTCACCACGATTCACTGAACACGTGGATCTAAGGTTTTGAACGTCCGACAAAGCATATGAGAGTAATGAGCCAAAACGCACTTTCCTTGGTTATAGAGCCAACTAGGGGTGGAAATTCAGGACGACAATGGATTTCAGCATTTTTCGCCAGGTGTGACTTATATTCCAAGTTTGGTGAGTTTTGGGGTATGTTCAGGCAGTGAAAAATGCAATCATTTTGGCGGAAGAAAAAAAAAACTAGAACTGCAAGCAGTTATGAATGGGGGCCAAGCCCCACTGCGCGACTTGGACCTTGCACACCGCAGAGCCCACGGAAGTTGGCCCCATAGGATGACAGGCTCGGGGCAAAAGTGAGGACACAGGCCAACATCTGAGCCGTGGTATTCACTGTAATGGGAAGTGCACTGGAAGTGCAAAAGGCTGAATGTGTGCCGATTTGGATTTGTTGTAATAAGCCACGCCCACATTGACCAGTCATGACCACCTTCATATGCGGCAGTTTAGCGAACGAAATGTGCAGCAGAAGTGGGCGTGTCCTATGTCAGAAAACCCAGCTCTATTAGGGGAAAATGTGGATATAAGGTTTGCGAATATGTTATTGAAAATGTGGATGTTATAGGCAAAAACGCGATTGCATCCATTATAGCGCCACCTAGTGGGGTACATGTGCAATTTCTGTTTTGGAAAAACTGTGTCCTATTCTTTATGTACCATATAAATTTCAAGGCTCTCAGCATAATAGTTTGGCTGAAATTAATGTTCATTGTTTGTCTTGTAATAAGCCACGCCCACATTGACCAGCCATGACCATCTTCTAGATGTGGCCTCGGGATTGGCCCTACATCATACCGACCAAATTTCATAAAAATCGGTGTAGCTGTTCAAGAGATATCAACTTCCCATATTCTTAGCGCCCCCCTACTGGTCAAAGTTCGCCAAATTCGGCTCATCCCTTCCCAGTGTCATGGCAACCAAGGATCTGAAAATTGGTGTTAATAGCATTTAGCCTGACCAAGATATCAAACAGTTTACATTTTTATAGCTAGCAACAGAAATTTGTTTGTTAACAATTTGCGCATTTTTTGACCAAGCAAAATTATTTTGATAACTTTAGATCAGGTCCAGCTGAAGAGTGTATGTGCCAAGTTTCACGCCGATCGGACAAATTCCCAAGGAGGAGTTCGCAAAAGTAAGTTTTCCAGTTTTTGCGGAAAAAAACGTTCTAACCGGAAGTGGGCGTGGCCATCGCAATGTGATTCAGCTCCATTCAGGTAATCTTGGGATACAAGGTTTTTTTTTTTTCATAATTTTTTTGGCCTTTATGGATTTATTGATAGTATAGCTGAAGAGGGTGACAGGAAACAGGGTAAGAGAGAGGGGAAGTGACACGCAGTAAAGGGACCCGGGCCGGGATTCGAATCCGGGTCCGCTGCAGCGAGGACAAAGCCTCTAAACATGGGACGCCCGCACTACCAACTGAGCTAAGCGGCGCCCCAGGGGATACAAGGTTTTTGAATGTACGACATACGGCGTGGGAGTTACAGGCAAAAATGTATTTTCCTCTGTTATAGCGCCCCCTGCAGGCAGATATATGTAGTTTGAGAGTTTGAGAGTCTGGACTAACCCTCCAAATTGCACCGCCCTCCCTTGCACGGTTTAGGCTGCAGCACCACTTTTAGCCGGAGAAAAATAAAAATAAAAATCTTTACAATTAAAATAGGGTTCCTAGCACCGCTACCCGAGCGTACCCTAGTGGCCAAAATTGGCCAAATTCGGCTCACCCCTTCCCAATGTCATGGCAACCAAGGATCTGAAATTTGGTGTTAATAGCATGTAGTTTGACCGAGATATCAAACAGTTTACATTTTTACAGCTAGCTACAGAAATTTGTTCGTTAATAATCTGCACATTTTTTGACCGAGCAAAATTCTTTTGATACTATTAGATCAGGTCCAGCTGAAGAGTGTACATTCCACGTTTCACGCAGATCGGACAAATTTCCAAGGAGGAGTTCGAAAAAGTAGGTTTTCCAGTTTTTTGCGATTTAGCGAAAAAACTTTCTGGGCGGAAGTGGGCGTGGCCAATTGCAAAGTGATTCAGCTCCATTCAGGGAATCTGGGGATGCAAGGTTTTTGAATGTGTGATATACGGTGTGGGAGTTATAGGCAAAAACGCGTTGACCTAGGTTATAGCGCCCCCTGCAGGCACATATGTATTTTTTGTGTCTGAGGTACGTGCAGGTGTCTGAACCAATTGCACCACACTCCCATGCACGGTTTAGCCTACAGCACCACTTTTAGCAGGAGAAAAATCATCTTTAGAATTACAATAGGGTTCCTAGGACCTGGTCCTAGGAAACGCGTCTGCTTGCATACGCGTTCCCTCAGCCCCTCGGGCTTGGCCCCACTAATAAGAAAAACAAATAATCCCAACAAAAACAATAGGGACCTTGCAGGTTCCCTGCTTGGGCCCTAATCATCATCTTCTGATTAGATAATCTGCCACAATCACACCAGGACAATATTCCCAGTCTGTATCTCTCAAGTAGTAAATATGTAATTATTGTACACTATTAGAAATAAACTTTCATGTTACATTCTTTGGTTGTTGTCTCCTCTTTTATATTATGATTTGGCAAATAAATCAGGAAGTCTTGTGTATAATAGATTGTGTCTCTTATGTCATAGAGTGTTCACATGTTACAGTGTCCTTTAATTTCAATCATGCCGGTTCAGTTGTCTCAGTTCCCATCACAATCAGGTTATATCCAGGTCTGTCCTATCACAAGAAGACAATTATTAGTTATTTAGGTGAATAAGGAGATAATGCTGTGCCTATTATATTTCATCATTGTATATTACAGAGTGCAGCTTTTGCACACCTTGGGATCGACAAGTGCGATGGATATTTTACCTTGTGAGATAACCTGATGAAGGTCTAAGTACCAAAACATTGTTGTCAATAAACATGATCGCAAGTGACGTGGACAGTGTGCAGGAGTCTTTTGTATATTAAAACAGGTTTTCTCACCTTTTGTTCGTCGTTTTCATGTGCATAATTTAGTATCTACTTTTCTTTCTCATTTGATCAGGTTACACCAGTTAGCATGACTAGTTAAATGCATTAGGGCAGAAAGCAGAACAGTAGCCGTAGTTTTAAAACATCATATACTGTGTGTATATATTTATAGCTCTACAGTTCTCTGCTGTTCCTCTGACTCAATTGAACTGCAGCCCACTGCGCTCTGCACTGTTAATTTATACATAATTATTAGTGGCAATCTGAAAGACATCCTCCTGCTGCTTTGAACAGAGTCATGTGGAGGCATAGCTGTGGTAAGATTGATAACAGCACCAGTAGACCTGGGACCAGTTTACCGCCTGCCTGTTTACAGAATGTGCATGAAGGCATAAAATAACAACTAAAAGTAGCCCCATTTTAGTGCCATGGCTTCCAAATATAATAGAGTAAAAGTTGTTCAGATACATGTAAACAGAGCAAATGTAAGACATTACTACCCACCTCTGCAAAGATGATACAACTGGCACTCCTTTAGCTGCTCTTCCAGACACTTATCCTGTCTCGAAGAAGACAATCAACTGACTGACTGTTGTTTTAAAATACAAGTTCTATTGGTTCAAAGAATAATGTGAAAATGTAAATGAAACTTGTCAGGGCATAAACCCAATGATCTGTTGATCTTCACAAATCCAAATTTGAGTTGAACAACAGCATAGCTGTCAGTGTTGAAAAAGATTATTGAAATCGAAAATTGAATCGAATCATGAATGAAGTTTTAATAGCCTATACCTTATACTATGTGAGATGCAAACTCTCTGGTGTCAATGTCCTGCTCGTCTTGTGCCAGTCGTGCAAGCCAACCACCTGCCTATGACTTAAGTGCAGTACAGTGAGGTAACACTTTATGGAATGAAAAACAGCATTGCCATTGAGCATAACCCTAACGGACAGTGTAGACATCAGCAGCAGTGTAATTTATTTACAATAAACATGAAACACACAATCATCTTAGCTGGATAGAAAAGTAAACACCATCATAGTTCCAAAATCCAGTTTTCATATAAGTCTTTTTCTTACGGAGTTCTTTTCCTGCAGGACTCTAAGATGGGTTTTGGCATTGCTGTGTCAGGTGGGCGTGACAACCCCAACGTGGATAACGGTGAGACGTCAATCATCGTGTCAGATGTGCTGCAGGGAGGACCAGCAGATGGATTACTCTTGTAAGTCTGTCAAAAAGTGACCAAAATCCTCATGGTAGATACTTCGGTGAACTGCTGCTGTATATCTGTCGAATCCTCAGCCACACTTCTACTACAATTACTGCTGCTAGACACCCTATACTTAACTCTCATTTCAGTCAAAATGCTAATGATCTCACTAACTCACAGATTATCTATATCTACAACCCATACATCAATCTAGGACAAACAATTTGTTTCTGCAATCAAGTGTAGTGGAATTACAGTTACAATTACAAAGGAGGACTGTGTGATCTGTGAAACAATTTCTTTTACCGTTGACGGAGGATTTTTCTTTTTTCTTTCTTCTTTAATTGTCCAGTGAGAATGATCGCGTCATTCAGGTCAACTCCATCCTAATGGACAACGTGCCTCATTCCTTTGCTGTGCAGTCCCTCCGTAAATGTGGAAAAGTGGCCAGAATAGTGAGTATGAACTACACACAAGGAACTTATTATTAGCATTATTACATCCACCAAGGAAGTTAAGTTTTCACCTGGGTTTGTTTGTTAATTGGTTGTTTGGTTTGTTAGCAGGATAACAAAATTGATCGTATTTCCACAAAACTTGGATAGAATAGAATCGACCCCAATAACTTTTGATGAGACTGGTAGTCAGCTAATAGGATGGGCAACATTAGCTGCATGACTTAATGATCAGGCAGTAACTGTCTAACAGCAACCAAACTGCTTAAACCACCTACAGTCACGGTCAGCAGTTTACATACACTTGTAAAGAAAATTTATGTCATGGCATTCTTTTTGTTATTAAAGTTTTTATTTATTTGTTTAAACATATATACAGTGTTCTTTTTATCTAGGTCCATAGTAAATGCTCATATTTAAAACAACAAAAATAAACATTCAGCATTAAAGGTCCCATATTATACTGTTTTTCATCAATTTCACACAGCTGTCAGAGGTCCAACAACACTGTATTCGATATGCATTGCCCCAAACACATCCGTGGTCCTGAATTTCAGCTGTCTAAAAGACGCTCTACTGAGAGCAGGCTGTTTCTGTGCTAATGAGCTCCGTCTTTCAATGCCTACTTGCCGGCTACGCGTCCCTCTCAGGAAGACATGCCTCTTACGCTAGCGGTAGCATACGCTAATGTTGTGGTGGATGAAACCCTCGCAGAGTTGCTTTCATTCAACCAAGAAGGAGAGGCTCCTGAAGAAGTACAGACTCTGTGGCTGCAGCAGGACGTTTCAGAATGGCTCGTGTGTCTGAATAATGTTAGTTTGTTCGTATGTGTTGTTACAGTTAAACCATGTAGCTAATGGCTATCAGCTAACGAAAGCTGTGTTTGTCTCAAACACAGTCTCCAAACTCTTGGACACTGTTCGCATTGTCTCTGTCTCCAGTCTGCACATGTTTCCAGACCTTTTACTGTTACAATAAAGCTCCATCGTATTATTATTAACATCAAACTCGCTTCAAACGCCATTGCATAGCGGACCGAAGCGGAGCTAACTAGTTAGCCAATATCCAGCTGACTTCACCATACTCGTAGGCAACTGTAAATACAATCAAACCGCGGCGACTCTTACCTGTGGCTCGGGTGCAGTTGCTGGGTCCCGTATGGTTGGGACTGATCCTTTTACGAGGGTCAGTGTTGAGGCAAAGCCAGCTTTGTACTGACCCTCATTACTGAAGCAGTCCGATGTGAAGTGGTTAGCACACACACAAACTTACACGAACTGCAGCCGGCACGTTGTTGTTAAAATATGAAACGCAACCACTGTCTCTTCTGTTGTTCTGTAGCTGGGACAGAATATAGGCACTTGTCACGACCCGCAGGTCGTGATCCGGGCCTCCGGCTCAGTGTACATGTGTGAATGTAGTTTTTGCCTTCTTTTGTTCCTTTGGTGTGCTTGGTGTGTTTTGTTTTGGTGTCTGTCTGTGTTCTGCTCTCTCTCTCTTTCTCCTCTGGGAGCCTCTGGTGGGTGTGGTTGCGGAGGATCCTGCCAACGCACCTGCAGCTCATCATCCTGCAATCAACTCAGCTACATATATCCTGACCAGCCTTCCAGACCCCGCTGGATCGTTGAATCAGCTTCTACTACCTGCCCTAAGCCTGAACCCAGTTTGCCTGCCAGCGTCGCCGACCTAGAGCCTGGAGCCTGAATGCAACCGTCACTCCCTGACGCCACAAGAACGCCTGCCACTCAAACCTCAACCTGATCTATGCAAATCTTCAATAAATTCTTCAGTTTACTTGAGGAATCAGGATCAGATCATCGCCACATACACCGCCTTCACCGCTCAGATGAGTAAGGTTCGACCACCCTGTCCAAGGTAAAGACGCATCCATGAGGCTCTTCTCCCTCCGTCAGGGATTTTGGAGCGTGGCGGAATACACCCTGTACCCAAGGACTTGGATGAATTAATCTCTTTGTTGATCCGCATAGACAATCGATGCCGTGAGCGGCGAAGGGAGAAGCGGCGTAGTGCTGGCGGTGACGTCACTCCTCGTCGGAGGGAGGATTCCCCAGTTCCGGTGAGATCTCGACCTGTTCCCAGCCCTGGTCCGCCACCGGAACCCGTGCGGGGAGAGGAGCAACCCGAGGGTGAGCCGATGCAGCTGGGTTGGAACCAACTCAGCGTTGAGGAACGTGAAAGAAGGAGAGCCAGCAACACCTGCCTCTACTGTGGTAAGCCCGGTCATTATCTCACCACCTGCCCCAGCCGCCCGTTAAACCGGAGGGCTCGCGAGCCAAGAGTGGCATCCTAGCAAGCCGAGCTACCTTACCACTGTCTCCTCGTCCTCGAACTCAACTTCATGCCACTATCAGCTGGAGAGACCAGATACTGGAGCTCCTCGCGCTCATCGATTCCGGAGCTGACGAAAGTTTTTTGGACACCACGCTCGTTAAACGGCTGGGACTATCCACAGAGCTACTGGATGAGCCACTGGAGGCTAACACACTTGATGGCAGACTGCTGGCTGGAGTTACCACCCGCACCAGTCCAGTCCAGCTCCAGCCACGGACGTAATTTAGGGGGGGACACAGGGGACATGTCCCCTGCACTTTTTCAGAGGGCCGTTTTGGTCCCCTGCAGTATTTACCGTACAAAAACAATGTTACGCTATGTTTAACAGAGACGCGTCAAGCACTAGGACCAAGCGGAAAACGGCCGCTCAAGCTGAAGCCTGTTTCCCTGAGTTTAGACCCGCCCACAAGCTCCTCAATTGGCTCTGCCGTTTCTTGTGTGATTGGCTGTCCCCGCTGTCACTCCATCTTGCTTGCACACCTTTCTGCTAGTTGCCCAGGAGTCCTTATAAATCTGCCACTGTGAGTTGGGCGTTTGTTCTGCCTGGGTCACGTCAGCTAGAGGGATTGTAATATCAGAGGTTTCATTTACATTAACGTTTGAATTGGTGTCCATGTGCGTATGTGCGTGTGTGATTGCGTGTGATTTGCGAACAATTCAGCCAACAGCACTCGCGGCAAACTCCTCATCTCTGCTGTCACTCACAGTGGCAGACATTTGTTTCTCCATCGCCCTGATCATTTTGCGGGACACTCTCTCGTGGCGTACCCGTTTGCTGATAACTCATCCCCGCATGTTTATCTCAGGCTCCTCGCTGGCCTGGTCCTGCTACTGCCGTTTGATTTCTTCGCCAGTCTCTCACTCTCTTCTGGTCGACAGAGAAACTTCTAGCAGCTGCTTCTCCAGAGTTTTCCTCTGTATATTTTACGACAGAAATGTTAAATTACAAGTAGTACTTTATATTGTTTTGCTGCACCGGAGCCATGGCGATCATCAGTGTGATACTGACTGACAGAAAGCAGCACACTGCGTGAAAAAGGCGAAGAAGATAAACGTGCAGTGTCAGTGGACACGTCTTCTTCCTTGATTTAAAATAAATAAATAAATTAGACTCAGCATTTATTTGGAACCGAAAATATACACCTGCATCCAGCGTTTAAAGGGACCCTGCGGCTAATTATAACCCTACTATTATTTGGTAATTTACTGTACTCAAAGAAATGCGTTACACCCATCCGGCTCCCAATAAAGCAGCATATTCACTTCAAGATCCTCCTCATCAATTACAAAGCTCTCAATAATCTTGTAAAGTGTCTTTGAGTTTTATTGAAAGTGCTGATAAATAAAATGTATTATTATTATATCTGTAGAGCTTCAACAATGCAAAGATTTTTTAAAAAGCTTATATTTAATGCCAAAGAGATACACTTTTCTTTATGCATTATTTTTATGTTGAAAGGCAGCAACTGCTTAAAAAAACACCAACAATGAAAGATTTAGGGAAAAATACAATAAAACCTCAGATTACAAAAGTGATTTTATACATCCAAACTCATGAGAATTGTGAAACTAGGTTTTTTCCTCCTTCAAATGAGGTACATATATTCCAAAAATAAGTGTAAAATTGGTGATACTGAGTTGGAGTGAAGTTGACTAACAAGGTGAAATACAGAATTGGGTGATAATGTTTTGCTGCATGCTTCACAAACAGTCAAACCAAAAAAGGGAACAGTAAACTTAAAAGTAGCAACAGAAAACTTGAAGAACTACTAGAAAACACAGTGAACTGAAAGAGTTTTATGAAAACGAAAATGTAATTTACGAAATGTAATTTGTGCTACTGTCGGAAACGGGTCGGATGCGGTTCTAAGTATGACGGGTATGGGCGGGTGTGGGACTCTGTGACACATCCTGTGTTCTTCTCTCCATACCGTCTTAGAATTAGCCAATTCTGGGTTTGAAGAATAATCATGTCCATTAGTAGTAACCATGTGAGAGAACATCCAAAGGTTTGTAGAGGCTCAGTTCCCACTCAGTTTTGATCCAGCTCAGCTCCGGGTCAGTTCCCTCCCAATGCTTAGTCAATCTGGACATTTCAAACGATAGATTATAAAGTCTAAAACTGGGTAGAGCCATTTCTCCTGTGTCCTTTGGTGACCACATCTTCTTTATATTGATCCTTGGTCTCTTCTTGTCTCATAAAAAGTATTTTGTATTTCTGTCAAGTTGCTTAAAAAGCTGTGGTGTTATAAAAACAGGCCACATCATGGAGTCATAGTTTAATTGTGGAGCAACCACCATTTCAATCACATTAATTTTTCACCATAAAGTAAGTTTCAGTTTTTCCCATTTGTTATTTGGGGGAGTGGTTCCATAGTTGACTACGTTATTTCATCCAGATTTGGATTTAATTTGATACCCAAATATTTCATATCTGAAGGCATCCTGCTCTCGGGTTGGAATAAAGTATCTTCACCCAGTTACAGAAAACAGTTCCGAATCCAAATTTGGAAAGAGCTAACCACCACTCCACCCGGTCAAAAGCCTTCTCGGCATCAAGTAAGAGGGCTGCAACTGGTACCAAATTAGAGTGACTCATATGTGTGAGATGCATAAGTCTTTGCATATTATTAACTGAGGACCTATTTGTAGTGAATCCTACTTGATCACCATTTATGATGTCTGGTAGTACTTTTTCTATACATGACGCCAGTGTCTTTGTCAAGATCTTAAAATCTACACTAAGTAGGCTTACAGGTCTGAAATTAGATGGGTTTGATGAATCTCTGTCCTTTTTAGGAATGAGAGTGATTAATGCATCAATAAATGAACCAGGCAGAGTGTCTGTTTCCAGTGCCTCCATATACACCTTAAGTAGAATAGGAGCCAAAATATCAACATATTTTTTGTAGTATTCAACTGGGAAGCCATCCATTCCTGGTGACTTCCCGGTTTACATGGAGAGAATAGTTCTAGTTCTAATTTCTTCCTCTGTTAGAGGAGCAACCAGCTGTTCCTTTTGTTCACTAGAGATCGTAGGTAGGTTAAGACCTGAGAAAATTGTCTCTACTTCTTCTGTGTCAGGTGTACAGGTGGATGTGTAGAGGTCCTTATAAATTTTTTTAAAAACCTCATTAATGTCCTTTGATAAAGTCACTGCCCTTTTTAATCATCGGAATGTTATTAGAGTTATCTTGTTGTTTCAGTTACCAAACGAATAGTCTGCCATTTTTTCCACCCCCTTCATAAAAATTGGATTTAAGTCTGGATAAAGCATACTCAGCTTTTTTATAATATATGTAATGTAGCTGATATTTCAGATTGCCTGTTGTTGGATATAAGTGATCTGAATACTGTCTTGCCAGGTCTTTCTCCAAATTACGAATCTCTTGGTCTAATCTTTCTTCTTTGTTTTTGTTTTCTTTTTTCACTTTTGAAGAGTGGGCAATGATTTCCCCCCTTATAAATGCCTTAGATGCTTCCCTAACAGAGGATATTTTTTCTGTGAAGCTAATATTAGTTTCAAAGAAGGATTTAAGATCCTTTGATAATGCGTCACTAAAAGATTTTTCTTTCAGCAGCATGGTATTAAGCCTCCAACGATCCCTTTTTACTTTGTCTGAGTTAAAGTCAACATGTAACTCCACTGTGCCGTGGACGCTGAGGGCAATGGCACCTATCTCACAGTTCACAACTGAGTCTACTAATGTATTTGATATCAGGAAAAAATCGCCCGACACACAGCTCTCCGACACACACACACACACACGCCCGACAAGGCTCTCTGACCCGTTCACGTTGGAGTTAAAACCATCCCGTAATTTGAATTTCTATTTGAATTTATTTATTCAGGATAGCCCCTTGAGATGAATCATCTCATTTTCGAGGGGGTCCTTCCACAAAATGATACATATAGTACAAAGCCAAACAAAAAAAAAAAAAGAAAAAGAAAAACAGTGAAACACATTACAGGACCTATACATGCACACACGCACTCACACAGACACAGACAAGGCTCTCCAAACCACAGCTAATCCACTGACAGCCAAATCTAATTTTAGTAATCAATTTAGTAGTATCTGCGTTAAAAGTGGAAAAAGAAAGTTACAGAAATATCAGTTTATACGATAAATACATAAGATACAACAATAATATGAATGAGAAAATGAATGAGAAATAAGAATAAAATAAAAGAATAAAAAATGAAAAAATAAAAACAAGAACAAGCAAAATATCAGAAACAAGAACAAGGAGTTTGCAAATGGATTAGAACTGATGCTTTAAAACCACGAAGAGAAGTAGTAGACCTAAGCTGGCATGGGAGATTGCTCCAATCAGACAGAGTTTGAACTGGAATGAACGACGACCAAATTCTTTAAATATTCTAGGTGTGCGGAAAAAGAGGTGATCAGTATGTCTTAGGTTGTATTGTGTACTGTAAGGAATTACAAATTATTTTAAGTATGAAGAAAGATTAAAGTGAATGTATTTAAAAATAAATAATGACCAGTGAAAAAATCTTCTGGCTTTTGGGGTTAACCAATTCAGAGATTCATAAAGATTACAGTGATGAGTTCTGTAGGGGCATCTCAGAACAAATCTACAGAGGCTGTTATAAAGCACGGTAAGAGGACGAAGTTTTGATTCTGTGGGGTTCTGATAGATAATGTCTGCATAGTCAAGAATAGGGAATATTAATTGTGTTATAATTCTTTTCCGGACCTGTAGTGTGAAACAATCAATGAAACGATATAGTAATTTCAAGCGACAGTAAATTTTCTTTGTAATTGAGTCAATGTGGGTTTAATGGATCAAGCCAGAGGCCCACGTATTTAAATTTAACTGCATTTTCTAGTGGTGCACCATCAAAGAAATTTAAGGACCAGTCTTTGGGTAGTAAATCAGATTGAGTGCTGAAAAACATGCTATGAGATTTTTTCTTATTCAGGAGAAGCTTGTTAGATAAAAAACATTTTTGAACTGAGTTAAAATTAGATTGTAAGGAGTGCTGAATTTGTGAAATGTTAGATTTAGAAGAGTAAATTACAGTTTCATCGGCATAAAGATTAATTTGACAGTCGGAACAGAATTGTGGAAGATCGTTGACAAAAATAGAAAATAAGAGGACCCAAAAATGAGCTTTGAGGCACACTTTAGTTATTATTAGTCAGACTGATTGCTTTGAAAAGAGACGCACTGGCCTTTATTGTGAAGAAAAGAATTAAAAAATAAAACTGATTCTGTTGAGAGACCAATAGCATATAGCTTGTCTAGGAGGAGGTAATGATTAACCGTATTGAAAGCTTTTGATAGATCAATGAATAAGGCACCAGTAGGCATATTATTATCAAAGGAGGATAGTATGTCATTAGTGAATTTTTTGAGAGCAGTGGTCGTCGAGAAGTTGGGTCGAAAGCCAGATTGGTGTGGAGATAAAATATTGTAATTATTGAGATAGTTGGATAATTGGTTAAAAATAAGTTTTTCAAATATTTTTGCAATACTATTGATGATTGAGATGGGTCTATAGTTGTTAATGTCTTGGGGGTTCCCAACCTTTATGTAGATGGGTTACTCTGGCACATTTCCAGGATGAGGGAGTTTCACAAGTAGTCAGAGATAGATTAAACAAATCAGACAGATGAAATGATAAAATATGACAAGCCAGTTTAAGGAATTTAATCTCCAGCCCATCTAGACCACAACTGCTCCCAGAGCTTAAGCCGTCGATGACCCGTTGAACCTCAGTTGGGGTGATAGTCCTGAAGGAAAAGGAGCTTCTGCACCTTTCATTAATCAGGCTGAGGTGAGAGCAGTTATTACTGGACAAAGAATTGCCAGTTACTGAGAAGTGCTGACTAAAGGCATTAATAATTTTATTATTCATTTTGATATGAGTAGTGAAGTTTTTTGTAGATTTATTAGTTATACTATTGATTATCTTCCAGAACTGTTTGGGATTCTTAAAGTTGGTTGTTAGTGAGTCTTTATAGTAATTGGCTTTACCATTTCTCGTTTTGGTTGTACATTTATTCCTCAAATCTTTATAAGCATTCCAATCAGAGACATCCTTAGTTGCTCGATATTTTTTCCAAGCCTTGTCTCTTTGTTTAAATAAATTAATAAGTTCACCTTTAATCCATGGTAAGTGTCAACCTTAACTCTGATTATTGACCAGGGGGCGTGTTTGTTAATGACTTCGAGAAACTCAGTGTAGAAGAAATGTGTTTAAAATGTCCTGGTTAAAGAGTTCAGGATTAATATTAGCTTTCCTTACTTTAATACATTTAGGAGGAAGATGAGGCATTCTAATCTTCCAAACACAAAAGACAATGGAGTGGTCACTACAAGAATCCGATAGTACACCAGATTGAATAATTCTATTAGGATGGGTGACTAGTATCCAATCAAGCAGGGAAGCTGAGCTGGAGCACACTCTGGTGTTTTCAGTTATAAGTTGTGTGAGGTTTACACTATTGAAAAGATTGCAATCATTGAGAGAGGAACGGTACAGCCAATTAGAATTAAAATCCCCTAAGAGAATTTTCTCACTTGAGTGGTCTAAGGAGTTAATGGTAGATAACATACAATTTGTAGATTCCGTAGAAGATTAAGGAGGTCTATAGATATTTCCAATAATTAATCTTTTGTTTTCATGAAAAATTATCCTAACAAAGAGACATTCAAAATACAAAGGATTCTCAGTTGGTATGACTAGCTCTAAAGTCAGACTTGAATAGATATAGGTCAGAAGTCCCCCTCCTCTAGAGCCCCTATCACTTCTGTATAAAACTGTTGTCAAGTTTGACATCATTATCAGAAATATTACTGTTCAACCAGGTTTCTGAAAGAGTGATCACATGAGGTTTGTTGTAAGTAAGCCGGACTCTTAAAAGGTCAGTTGTAGGTAGCAAACTTCTTACATTCAGGTAAACAACTTGCAGACCGTTAACTAAGTTCATTATTCATATGAGAAAAATAAGTATCCACTATTGTGACCGCAGAGATGTACATAAGTACCAAAATTTATAGGCAACATTACAGATTGTACAATATGTGACAGTAGCAGGGGGCAGTGGTGAGGGCCAGCAGCTGGAGAGTACCACACAAACACATACAAACACAAGTCCACACACACATGCCACACAGGTATGCAACCTCAAACACACACACACACACACACACACACACACACACACAGGAGCTGAACAAGGACATAACAACAAAACAGAGTTCAGTCTGCAGATTTTATGATGGGGCAGACAGATTGTATTAATGATAAGGTTTTTCAGGAGAAAGCAAGAGAGGTGCCACAAAATAGAGGTAGAGAGGTTGGATGGAGAAAAGAAACAAAGAAAAGAGTGAAAAAACTGTCAATTAGTCCCAGATGCTAGGGATCCTGCTAAGCAGACAATTAAACAGGGGAATAAGGAAAAAGAAAGAGAGGATAAAGAGTGGGTGAAAAAGAGTTTGGACTAATGTGGGAGAAACAAAGGTAAATTTAATAAGGAATGATTAATAAGGAGTCTCCCAGGTGACACATCAGCTTAAGTAAACCTTTCACGCTCTGCACAAACAGGGTTGTGAGAAAATATATATAAAAAGAAGGAGAAGAAAAAAAAATTTATGTAGAAATAAGACAGTCATTTATAAGTCCAGATTATCAAATCAAAATCAAATCAACGTTATTTATAGAGCACTTTTCATACAAGGACATGTAGCACAAAGTGTTTTACACAAGAAAGATAAAACAATATTAAAGAAAGCCCCTCCCTCCCACCTTCCATACTATATTCACGCACACACACACACACACACACACTTTGACGTTAAATCGATGTCAATACAACCAGAGAGACGCGCAGCAACGCACGCACGCATGATTATTTTGTTATGCGTGCGTGCGTGCATTGTTACGTGCAGATTGTATTTCACGCGTAACAAAAAGCTGGGTACGGGCTCGGTAATCAACCCAGGGGAGGCAGCAGTGCGCCATACTTTGCCTGCCGGACATTCAAAAGAAGAAGAAGAAGAAGAAGATGACGGAGGATGAGAAAGGTGACTGGGAAATGGTAAATATTTACATTTAAATACATAGGTCATTTGTGCTGTGTAAGTTTAAAAGTAGAGTCTGGAGTATTGCTTGTTACAGTTTGTAAACAAAACATTGAAACTGGGCCTCTCCTCTCGGGCTCAACTGTGTAACGTTAGCCTCCTGCCCCTGGCAGCAGCCGTTACCAGGACCACAAAGGTAAGGAAATACAGTCCAAGAGAAGCGTTGGTGCCTCCGTCACCAACACCGGGAGCCTCCGGTGTTATGTTGCCGTTGTGGTCAGCTGGGAAGACGGTGTTAGCGGCGGATGCTAACCGCTACCGCTAGCCAAAGTTAGCACTGAGTTAGCTCACCACCACAACAGTCTACAGTCTAGGCTGTGCATGTATTGGGTTTAAAAGCACAGTGACTGCCATCTCGTTTCCCCCACAGCTCCCGAGTCTGCGCCTGGCAGAGGACAGTGTGCAGGTGGAAGACCAGCGGTGGTCGTGGAGAATCGGTGTTACCAAGTCACCACAATAACGGACCCCTTCCCCCCAGACCCCATTCTATAATTTCTGTGAATAAATATTGTTTTAAATGCCCTTTACAGTCTACAAGCACTTTCTTGGTTATCGAAACACGTCATATACGTCAGCGTAGATGAGAGCCAATTAGGGCAAAGTCCTGACATTATGAAGGTGGGTCTAGGATCGCGCAGTACCTGGAGAGCAACTTCGCCACTGCTCAGCTATCGATCTTATCCTATAGCTAACATACCCATGAAATAGACTGGTAAAGGCTTATTTAAGAGTGAAGTTGGGTACAAAGATTTGATAAATGCTTACATGATATTAAGACGTGGCAGCCTGACTGTCACTCAGTGGTTAACAGGTGTCATGCTGAGAAGTGCCTGCCTAAGAACAGCATGCCCGTCACGGGAACGTGCACAACTAAAAAAAATAAATAATAAAATAAATAAATACTAATAATAATTATAATAAAACTGTATCAAGGTTACTAAGTTTCTGCCTGTGTTTTAAGCTCAATTAGGCTACATACTATTACACTCTCATCGGCCGGGAGTGTGTTGCAACTATTCAGGTGCAAAACTCCAGCGGTCTCAGCAGTTATCAATGAACTGATTGCCTGCGGGGGGCGTGGTTAACTTACACAATGTTTGTCATTGATTTTGTCTCTTCTGTGAGAAAGCAAAGTAAAAGAAACAGAAACACAACTCTTTATCTGTCTCCACTGAATACACCCCGCTTTTCCGAAACCCCGCTGTTCCGAACATAGACTTCAATTCATCGTAATGGCAGGGTTTCCCTTTTTTTCAGAGACCCCGCTATTCCGAAAAGGCTATTGGGGAAATCCCTCCATGATCACAGTCAGGTCGAGGATGTTATAGCAGACTGCCGCCATCTTCCTCCTCCTTTGACGGAGTACGCCCTTGCATGTGGTCCTGGACGTCCTCGCCATACTTTGTGTTGTTGTATTACATCACAGACTGGTTTTGCCTTCGCCCCACTAAAGGTGCCCACACCTGTGTGCAGGTGCTCAGGATGCAGACATTCTTCCTCGGCTCACCCTGCTACACAGAGTCGCGTCACTTCAGCACTTTGGTGTTGAACAGCTCCGCTCGATGTTTCACGGAGCGGGAAACTCCCTTTTGTTTTTGCCCATGGTGCCAACCGCAACTATAATAATTAACTCGCAAGTAAATTCACAAAGAAGCACAGCTGGAGACGCTAACAAGTCAGAGACAAGAGAGACAATGAATGAAATCCCGCGAAATGATGTGTGGTCAATATGACCGCTTATGGCCGAAATAGGTAAAACAAATCATATTTTCTTTTCCTTTTCTGTAATTTATATAAAAAAATGTTCTCAATTAAAATACAGACACTTTTAGAAAAATGGTTAGAAGTCTGTAATGTTTGCATTTTGTTATTTACATCACAGATTGATAACTTAATTGTGATAATGTTCAAAGTTATTATTATTATTATTATTATTTCACATAAACACACACAGTAAGTATAACGGTACTGTGCTAGGTATTCTTTTCGTGGTTCTTGGTGCTTTAGCAATATTGTTGTGGCATTCATGGCATTAAAGCGAATTTGAAATTTATTGAATTAATAAACCTTTAGATTCTTGATTCTTGCCTGTAGACTGATAAGTGTTGTGTGTACAAATGAGCAATACATCCAGATTTCCTGAGATTTCTATTGTCAATGGGAATTTAAATTTAAATATCAGGCGATGTTTTCTTCATGGAAATTATTTTTCGGTCAGTATTAGTAGGTGTTTGAGGTTTATTACGTTTGTGGACGTTATTACATTCAATGTAATAATGTAACAGCCTTTGCGTGCGCACAGTTTGCGTGTGTAGGCAGGGGCCCGTGGTCATGATAATCCCCTCTATGGCTATAAGAGATGGATACACAATCAATTTCATGTAGTTTTTATTGAATCAAAAATACATAGGTAGCCTATTATCTAATAAAATAGTCCCACTGTAAAAAATAACCAAAAAGGCTGCAGGGCGACTGGGTTGTGGGTCAGCATGTCGTCTTGTCCTCTGCTCTAAAAAACAAAACAATAACTGAGCAGCACTGCTCAATCCACTCATACCTTGTTAACCTTCCACAAAGACAAGTTATGTTAAAACGAACGAGCAGAGGGGTCATTCCCCGGGAGATCGCACCCATGGGCCACAGTTTATTTCAGAGTCGTGCGAGTGCGGCTGGAGGGGATTCCAGCACCACGGATAGCGTGTGTAAAAAGATTTGATAAACTTTAAATGTCTTTGCTGCAAGCGAAAATATACATAATAAATGAAGATAGTGACATAGGCCTATTTGCAATAAAAAAAAAACAATGAGTTGTGTGGGTGCGGCCGGTGAGCGGACGGCAGTGTTTGATGTAGGAAGTAATGTAAACTTGAAAATCAATTTCGGAAACGCTGTGTTTTGAGGGGAGGGTCGGAACAGCTGTGTTTTGGAGTGGGGCTGTTTCGCAATGGAAGGGTGTGTCGGAATGGAAGGCTTTCCCCTCACTCTGGGGTTAAAATGAATCATGTCATGCAAAAGCCTATATGTCTGTATCTCGCATTGGATCGATTGCACCATCTACTGGATGAAAATGGAACACAGAACAACTACGCGACACGTCCATGTACACGGACTGGCTGACTGACTACGTGTGAACGCCTCACAACATTTGTCAAACAGTGACAGACAGACGTGCACACGCTGCTTCATACGTACGCAGCTTCTTGTTACGTGTGACATGTGACGTGTGAGTTTGCGCACGTCATTTCCGCGTAAGCGCGTGAAAAATGCTCAATCATCGTCATGTGAGCGTTAACACGTGCGTTCGCAAAAAGACGCATGAATGTTACGCGTAGTCACTACGCGTCGTGTGATTACCGGCGTGCAGCAGTCATCACGCGTGAACGTGCGCGTGAATGGGGGGCCATTATCAGTCAATGAGGAAACTTTTTAAACCTTAAAAAACAAAGACATAAGATAAGATAATAAAATAGTAGAATAGTACCAAAGATAAATAAAAATAAAATTATTTAAGATTAAAATCGTTTTTAAAAAAACAAGATAGGAGCGACAACATAAAATACGGTAGAACCACATAAGAATGGAATAAGAATTTAAAATGTTAGTTAAAAGCCTGATTAGAAAGGTGTGACTTAAACCTTCCCTTAAAAATATCAACAGTCTCTGCAGACCTGAGGTTCTCCGGCAGGCTGTTCCACAAGCGGGGGCCATAGTGGCTAAATGCCGTCTCAACGTGGGTTTTAGTTCTTGGTATGGATAAAAGGCCAGTGCCGGATGACCTCAGGGTCCGCTAGGGTTGATATGGCAAAAGCAGGTCAGATAAGTAGGAGGGCGCAAGGCCGTTAAGACATTTAAAAAACAGTAAAAGAAACTTAAAGTCGATCCTGAAGCGGACGGGGAGCCAATGCAGTGAGTCTAAAACTGGTGTAATGTGCTCCCGCCCTCTGGTCCTCGTCAGCACGCGTGCGGCTGAATTTTGTAATAATTGGAGATTTAGAGTACTCTTTTTGGGAAGACCAGAGAGCAGGGCATTACAATAATCTAAGCGACAGGAGATAAAAGCATGCATTAGCACCTCCGCACTGGCCTGGGAGAGAAACGGGCGGACTCTGGCTATGTTCTTAAGATGGTAAAAACCTATTTTTGTCATATTTCTGATATGTGGGATAAAATTCAGCTCAGAATCAAAAATCACGCCCAGATTTTTCACTGATGGTGTTGGTTTAAGATCTTGTAGTTTTGGAAAAAGTTTCTCTCTCTGGCATTCAGGACTTACAACCAGGGGCGGCGCCGGGGGGGGGGAGGCTAGGACGATTCCAAGGGCCCGGCACTGACAGGGGGCCCTTTCAGACATGGGCAACCTATACAAGGGCCCAACTGGATTTTTTTTCATGGGGCCCAAAATCCCTGGCGGCGCCCCTGCTTACAACTAAAACTTCAGTTTTGTCCTGGTTGATTAAGACTTCACGAAAGGGGAACCAAAAAGTCAATACTCGAACAGAAAGTGTCCCTCAATGAGAGTATAGTGTTTACGACAGATTGCGATTGATTGCGGATTCCGCTTTGCAACAGTTCCACAGTGGTTAACGGCAAACAGAGCTGCTGCCTTAATATATCCACATAAGATTAGTCCAAACGGCTCAAAATTATACTTAACTCTACGCATGAAGGAGAGAAACTGGTGATGGTCATGAAAAGAAAAGAAGAAAAAAAAAGGAAAACACCAACATTACCCGCTGGTTACTACTCGTGCATGGAATGAAGCATCAAGCTGGGGAAGAAGTTGACTTTACTAAGGAAAGCCTCAACCTCCGTAAGAGTACAATACAGGGTGGATGTTCCCTCGTGGATAACTCTCAACAAGGCGGGATATTATAGTGAGTATTTTATATCCAGCTCACGGAGCTTTTTCCTGACTGGGTCAAATTGCCGCTTCTCCAGTACTCCAGCACTGAAGTCCGGGTAGATGTACACCCTTGAGCCTTGGAATAATAGATCCCCTTTCTCTCGAGCAAGTCAGAGTATCGTCAGTTTATCCTGGAAGTTAAGAAGTTTTGCCAGTATTGGCCGTGGACCGGAGACCCGGATACCATCCCTGTGTGCAGTGCCAGTGCAATGAGCCCGTTCAATGACAGGTGGCGATGGAAAGTTCATCTTGCCAAGGAGTTGTGGAATAAGTTGCTGGATGAAGCCAAGCATGTCACGGCCCTTGGCACGCTCAGGGACATTCAGGAACCGCAGATTTGAGGAGCGACTGCGGTTTTCGAAATCCTCGACTTTGTCTGGCAGATAATTAGTTTTGTTTCTCCAGGTCTTTGACTCGCCTTCCAGATCACTTATCGTGTCCTCGTTCCCACTGACTCTTCGTTCGATCAAAGTCATATGATCATCAAGGGTAGTCAGCGATGATTGTAATGAATTGATACTCGTTTGTAGCCGATCCATTTTCAGATCAATATGAGAGCACAGTTCAGGTTTTATATGCTGCATGGCCTCAAAAAGAGCTTCGTTAGAGGCCATTGTAGGGATGAGGTGAACAGATCGGCCTTAAAAGTTCCTCAATTGAAGTAGAAGTATGAAAAAAGACATGTGCTGCCATCTTGTGTTAGTGTTTAACATGAATGAATGAATGTGATTCATTCCCTTAACTGTTTAGTAGCGTGATCAAGGGTGCACACTTGTTTGTCTTACTAGTTCCTGGATACATACATACATACTCACACAATCAGCACACACTCAGTGCTGTTTCTTTTTACCACAAAGTCTTGTCGACCACATTTTCATGGCTTCTCTCTCCTCCCTCAGCTATCATAACCTGGCAATCACCACAAAACTGATGCTGATTAATTTTGTCAGGGTAGCTAACGGCTAGCTGGGACTTCATCAGATTGGCCCTTGCATCCAGGGCTCCGTCTGATTGGCTAAATGTTGGCATGCTCACGGTGCATGCATGGCGCATGTAAACAAAATGAGTTTTCTTATTCATGGTGTTTCAGGCGGTCTTTTGCGATGTGTTTATCGCACATGTTCATATTGCGATGACGACGAAAATTCGATTTATTGGGCAGCCCTAATTCTGTCTCCCGTGAGTTCACTTATCTCCATATATCTACTTGGTTTCGATCCTCTGCCAACATCTTAATCGCAGCTCTATCTTTGGGTGAAGATTTACCACCGGGTCTGCTCCTATCAATCATCCCATCCATTACCTGATTGAAATCACCTGCTATTATAACCTGACCCTCCATATGTCCTGTCACTCTATTAGTTTCATGGAAAAAATCAGGCTCCTCCTTGTTTGGTGCATGTATGTTGCATTATATTGTCCTAATCCCATTAATCAAGGCTTCAGAACAAATAAGTTGTCCTTCCATGTTGTTGTATTGTTTTAGCATAACAAAGCTTATATTTTTATTGATCAGAATCATCACCCCATTCCTTTTGCTCGAGTAGGAGCTATGATAAACTTTCCCTACCCAGCTTTTTAAAAATTTCACTGCCTCCTCATCCCCCATTGTATGCGACTCTTGAATAAATGGGGGTTAGTAATATCTGTATTTTTGGATTTCAAATATGTCAGAACCTACCACCTTTTAATGTGGTTTCCACATCCATTTATGTTCCAGGATATATTGATATACCTGTCGTAATTCTCAAGCTTGTGATAGTACTATGGTTGTGACTGCAATTTATCTGTCATATTTGTTGTTTTAACAAAACAAATATTCTTTTAACTGTTCAGAGCATTATTAGGCCAACTCAAATACAATGTCTGACAACTCAACTCAAATGTCTTAACATAAAAACAAACATTAACGAAAGCAATAAACCCTCAAGCAAAGCAACCCAAAACTTACTGTTGCTAAGCAATCCCCTTTTGTCCTGACTGAACATGGTCTGAACTAAACAAACTTGACTTGGCCGTGAGGCGCAACAGCGGTTTCTGAGGCGACACAACCATTCGACCCAACAAACCTATCAAAATAAAGTTACCTTACTTCCATAGGTTCACACACACTTCATCGTGCTCTCAGTATCAAGTCCCATGGTCCTAAAAGCAACCAAGGCTTTATTTGCGATTGAATATGAGTCAAACCTTTGTGTAAAAGCATAATTACGACGAAAGAGGCACTTTTAAGATTTACCATAGTTTCGTTTTTGGGCAAGCTAATTTTCTTTTCTTTTTTTTTTATACGATTTTATTTAGATTTTTCAATACATACAAGTCAGGACAAAACAACCACCGTCCTGACGACAGAACAAAACAAGACAATAAAGGCCAAGCCAAAAAAATAAATAAATAAATAAAAATAAAACAAAACTAAACAAAAACAAACCACGATTGCTCCACCTATCCAACACATAACTTCAATATCAATGTTGTCATCGAGACCTTCAATACAGAAATACAACCAAATAACATTCCTCTTAATGGGACGCCCATATCTCAAAAGGACAAAATAGAATCAAATAAATAAATAAATAGAGGTAAATACAATTTCAGTTATTGTGATCCGAGAGCCAAATAAATGAAAATCATGTCACCCCCAAAATATTGTGAGCATGAGTACTGAGCGGGCTAAGTACTCAGTGCCTGTAATACTTCCGCCCATATGATTTCAAATTGAGTTGATTTATTCCTTTCCATAGCGATAGCTTTTTCTATATTCAAATAATGAGACATTTCTCTTTTCCAGCATAGTAATGTGGGAGGGTGTGTGGATTTCCAGTGTTTAAGAATCAATTTCTTTAATACGATTGATGAAAAAAGAATAATCCAACCTAATGGGTACCTCACTGTGTCCTGCGACATATCTTGGAGTATGCAAACTGATGGATTAAAGTTAAATCTGACCTTAAATAAGTCTGTTAGCCAATCATCTATATTAACCCAGATCCTCTGAATTTTATTGCAGTCCCAAAATGCGTGGATTAATGAATCTGAAGTTCCACATTTCAAGCAGTTTCCTGATATGTGTGGATTGTATTTATGCACTTTATCCCTTGTGCAGTGGGTTCTGTACATTATCTTGTATTGAGTCAAACGTAGACTCTCATTAACAGTGATATATGATATTAAATTCCAACAATCCCTCCATCTTACAACAATATCGTCTCGTTTTAAATCTTGGTTCCACAAATGTATTCTTGACTGTAACAAATTTTCTTCGGAATACGATTTTGGGCAAGCTAATTTTCAATGGGGTGCAGGGGCACTTTTACACTAGCATTAAAATCGCCATGATCAGTGCCACACAGAATCTTTTTAGTTTATCATTTCATGTATACTTTTTACTTGAGGCAAATCTCCAAGTCAATTTACTGTGGATAATGAAGTCTGTCTGATAGTAAAGCAGAATTATTGCAGGGAGTTTATTTGCCATGTAAGGGGTGAGACTGGTTCTTTTATCATAACAGTAATGGTATTGTGCATGTAATCAGATTTTACTAAATGAAGGGACCATGTAATCAACAAAATTATATTTTGTTTAAATGGTTGTTTATAAACAACTGTGTTGACCTTATGTCAAATACATCTATGTATTGTGTTGCAGCTAGCCCCTGTCCTGTACACCATTAGCTAATAGGGCCACTTCACTCCTAGGCTTACTTGTGAGCAACTGCTAGTCGTTAAAGCAGAGGATAACAACAGCTATGTTGTCCCCTGTAGTTTTGGAACTACCTCCAAATACCACAATGATGTGGTAGGATGTATTTTAAAAACCAAGTTGCCCCTCGAAAGTCAGTGTTAACTCTCTCACCAAATTACACTGAACACAATTACAACTAATATTGTTATATCATGATTCTCATTTTCTCCTAAAAGGTTGGGGAGGAATTTCAAAAATGGCAAATTGTTGGGGAGGAGAGCAGGATCTTGCTGGGCACCACTGGAGAGGGTGCAGAAAGTGTAGAGAAGCAACACTCACTATTTGCTCTGCTGTAGGCCTGAGCATCTACAGGAGCTTCTTTTTTGTGTGTGTGTGTGTGTGTGGCGGGGGGGTCTCAGTTTTTCAGGCTGGCTGCCTCTCACGCTGCTGCAGCTCTAAAAGTAGAAGCACTTTTTTCCTGTGTGCATGCTGAACAAATCTCACTGCTCCACACAGTTAAATATAAATGCCTGACATGTACGGGGAATCTGATTTGCTGCTTTGAGTCACTGCTTTCACAACGTATAGCTCTTTCTTTACTCTCACTCCTCTTGAGTGTCGAACACAGAAGCTATTTAGTTTAAGGTTAGGTTTCTTTTTCCATGTCTTCTTTAAGAGATGTTTGTTAAGTCCCAGGGAATAATTCCGTCAGTCAAAAAATACAGTCGATCTGTGCTGTTATGTTGTTTTCTTAATCCAAAAATGAAAAAAACACATGTTCTTTCTGCATTGTTACAGTGCTGATAAAAAATATTCATCGCCTCAGATTTTTTCCCCTTTTATAAAAGGAATCAGGGTCAATATAATTTGATTTACAAAAGAAAACTCTTTGATATCAAAATGAAAAGAGATTTTTACGTTTTGTTTTAAGTAATGTCAATTAATTAAAAATATATCATTTAAGATAAGTGGTTGCATAAGTACCCTTTTTCAGTCCAGCCACAGATGTATTGGATTGAGGTCTGGGCTTTGACTGGGCCATTCCAGAACTTCCACCGTGTTGTCTTTAAACCATTTCTGTGTATGCGTCATTGGGGCAACAGTTGCTGTATGCAGAGTCTCTCAGCTGCTAAAGCATCATTTTCTTCAGAGCAGTCTAAGGTTGCATTACATCAGGCATAAATATCCACTCAGAGTCAGAGATGAACTGATTTGACTTTGCTGTCTTTTTGTGTTACATCGGGTTTTGTCTGTTTTATTTTTCTCTGTCAGATGGTGAAGAGACCTCGTAAGGTTGCGGTCCACTCACTGAAGCAACCCCCCTCCCCAGGCGGAGACAGTCACGAATACGCCCCATCCACCCACTATTACGATGCTGACAATGACAACGACTGGTACAGCACTGAAGGCCGGGATCACACCTCTGACAGCAAAGCATACCTGGATCCCGAGTACAGGGGAGGGCGGGACTCCAACCAGAGAGGAAGGAGCCGAGGAAGGAGCCGGGAGAGAAGCTCACCCAGCCTGGACAGATCCAGGAGGGAGGGTAGCCATGGACGAGCATTGGACAGCAGCGCTGAACGTCAGAAGTACCACAGCCAAGGGCATAGCCCCAGGGACAGCTACCGTACGGAGGACAAGTACGAGCGAGGAGGAGGAAGAGGAGCGAGGTATAGGAGCAGGGACCATCTCAATGACAACCCTCCATCCCCAGAACCTTCCAGAGAGCTTGAGCCCCTGGAGAAACCTGTCAACGTCCTGCTGGTGAAGAATAGACCCAGTGAAGGTAAAACACAGCAGCTACCTTAAAGTACTGCCCATGAAACTGAGATTGGGCTGTGTTTTACCATACAGATAGTGAAACTATTTATTACATTCTCTTGACTCCTCAGAATCATTCTTTGTCCTGTCTAACCTGTCTAAGCACAGGCTACATTGCAGGGCTATATTGGATTGTACATGGGTTTATATTTGTCTTGCTGCTCAGTATATTAAATGACCAGAAAGAAAACAAAGGTAGGAGTGGACAGCTTGTGTTTTTCTTCAATTGCCTTGTTTTTTCTCTGAGTTGATTGGGACTCTGTGACGCTGTGGGCAGTTGTCAAGTGTTTCCATCTGTGACCTTTGTGTGCCTGATAGCTGGTCAGGGATGGTGGTGGTGTGTACAAGGCTTTTGTTTTAGATGTGTGTGGTTTAGTTTTTGTGGTCTTGGCAGCTTGGTTATAATGTATGTTGTGGAGATGTTCCAGTGTTTTAGCTATGCCAGCAGTTGAAGCTGCAGGATTAGTTGATTAATGATTTTTCAATGCAAAGAAAATTGGTTGCCAACTATTTTGATAATTGATTAAAAAATATAAATTAATCATATGCTGGTTCCAGCTCCTTACATATGAGGATTTGTGGTTTTGTCTTTCATATTAAACTCTCCACTTTGATTAGGGGATCAACTTACAGCTGAACTAATTTAACCACCATCAAAACATTGTTGCAGAGAGGTATTTAACCCTTGTGCCCTCCTCGGGCATTTTTATACATTTTTCTCGACTTTTTTTTTTTATTTAGCGATCATTTTGGCAGTATTACAGCTTGTAGGTCTAACCACCTCCGTGGCCAAAAATGCCATAACAGTATAAAACAATGCATTCTGTAATGTCAGCATGCCATTTTGAAGAAAAGTAGTGATATTTGACATTTTTGTTGTATTTCACCAAATTCAACCATTTTCCCATTGTAGGCCGATGCATGAAATGTTTGTGTTTTTGCCAGTTATATTATGGA
>CAEMYA010000400.1:121376-141713 GCA_903131615.1 Diplodus sargus | reverse complement strand
CACACACTGATCATGTCAGGGGTGAAAAAAGGTGTTTCATGTGTCTTTGAAAAGGTGCTTGATTGAAAACATGCCTTTGCTCTAATCAGACACAAAGCAAAAACAACTGTGAGTGTGTTTATGCACCTGGCTGCTTTCAAAGCCAAAGATAAACATGCAACTTGTCTGAGGGGTCATTTCAGCAGTGAGCAGAGAAAGATCAAAAAGGAAATGCATTTCAGAAGAGAAGAGGCATTAGAAATGGTAATGCAGCCTTTATCTGAAGCGAGCTGCAGGATTCATCCAAGGAAGACACCAGCTTCGAGGGTGAGTCTGACACAGAAGGCTCACTGGAGTCTTCCACCTCTGGGAGTGCCTCTGACCAATCCTCTGAGAGTGAAGTGGGCACTGAGGATCCTGTCCATCCTAAAAGTCAGTGGACGTGCAAATGTGTGGTCTCCATCTCATGCTCAGACTCTGTGCTACATGTAGGCACCCACCGGCATGACGCCAGGTCCCACGAGATATGTATTATCAAGAATCCATGATGTAGCATAATCTTTTGGCCTTTTCTTAACTCCTGAGATCATCCAGCTCATTTTGCAAACGACAAACTTATATGGGAGGCGTTGAGTGTCAGGATGGAGTGATGTGGATGCCCAAGGGAGTCAGTCATACATGGGACTTCTCATCCTGACAGCGCCATTGACCAGCTCCACTAGAAGGAGAGGTGTGTGCTGGTTGTGCGGAGGCCTGAAAAAGAGGTCTTCCACCACCAAGTGTGCATTTGTAGGGAACGCTAGGGCACATGCTGCAGGACCACACACACACACACACACACACACACACACACCTCCTGTCTGTCCAGAAGAAGAAGAAACATTAACTTTGATATTTCAACAGCAGCTGTAAACTTGTATTTTATTTAACCCTCAGATTACACACACACACACACACACACACACACACACACACACACACACACACAATCCATGTATCTGTTTCTCTCAAACACACACACACACACACATCATATAATCAATGCCTGGATATTTCTGTTTATATTCCATATTTTATTCATATTCCATATGTTCTATTTTGTTGTCTAAATTTCCAAAATTGTTGCAGTTTGCACAGTTTGAGTTCACACTGATGAATCAGATGTTGATTTAAGAACATTTCACACACACACACACACACACTGGGCCCTGGTAGTCACCCGGCTCCATAATGTAACTGGCAAAAATACAAGAATTTCATGCATCGGCCTACAATGGGAAAATGGTTGAATCTGGTGAAATACAACAAAAATGTCAAATATCACTACTTTTCTTCAAAATGGCATGCTGACATTACAGAATGCATGGTTTTATACTGTTATGGCAGTGAGATTAAAAAATGTGGTTTGAATGGAAGTCAATGGGGCATTTTTGGTCACGAAGGTGGTTAGAGGGAGTATCTGTTACAACATAAAAAATACTGATGCAATGAAATCAATTTTGTTGGTAATCTTTGATATATCAAAGACTCTAATCACCACCAAAGCCTCATCAGCCTACTACTTATTATATGGAAAATAATCCTTTTTTTGTGTTTTTTTAATAGATAATTAGTCATTCAAATAATAAAACTGGCATTTAAAGGGTTAAAATCCTGAAAATGATTAGATATTTGATCATTTTGATCAGGGAACAAGTTGATTGAGGGATTCAAGCCAAAAAAAGCAGGAAAAAATATTGACGTATGAGGTTTTTATGGCAGATTTTGTGCGTGTACATTTTTGCCACGAAGGTGGTTAGAGGGAGTATCTGCTACTAGATAAAAATACTAATGCAATCAAATCAATTTTGTTGGTAATCTTTGACATATTCAAGACTCTAATAACCACCACAGCCCCACAAGCCTACTACTTATTACATTGAAAATAAGACTTTTTTGTGTTTTTTTTGTCATAAATAATCCATAATTCAAATAATAAAACCGGCATTTAAAGGGTTAAAATACTGAAAAGTATTGAGTGGTTGGTAGTTTTGAGTAAGTCTGAAGTTGTTTAAGTGATTTATGAAAAAAAAAGCAGAAAAAAATATAGATGTATGGTGATTTAATGGCAGTTTTTTTGTGCGTGTACATTTTTGCCACAAAGGTGCTTAGAGGAAGTTTTTTTGAGGAGGGCACAAGGGCTAATCTAGTGTAGCATTCAGATAATGAGAGAAAGACACTATGGACTAGGGTAATGTATCAAGTGTGAATCAGCTAACATATGATTCACCACATTGTTTAATCATTTAATGATCATCATAAGTACTTGCTGTGGCTTACAAGGCACAATCAAGTAGTGTTTATGCAACATTAAAGTGAAACTCTCGCCAAAAAGCAACCAAGGCTTTATTTGTGAATGTATATGAGTCAAACCTTCGTGTAAATGCATAATTACAACAAAAGAGGCACTTTTAAGATTTACCGTAGTTTCGTTTTCAGGCAAGCTAATTTTCACTGGAGTGCAGGGGCACTCTTACACTAGCATCAAAATCGCTATTTTTAAAACACTAAGAAGGCTCAACACAACATGAAACTTTGCTTGTAGTATCACCAGGGTGATGCGTACAAGCCTGTTAGGATCCCTGAGTGCAAGCAAAAGTTTCATGTTGTGTCGAGCCTTCTTAGGGCTCTATCTTAACGATCTGAAACGCAAGTATCAAACGCAAAGCGCAAGTAGCTTTGTGGGTGGATCTCAGGCGCAGTTGCTATTATGCCGGCGGGATAAATGACTCTTGCGCCCGCCGCAAATCTAAAATAGGTTGGTCTGAAGTAGCTACATTAGTCATAGGTGTGGTTTGGGCGTAACATGCAATAAACCAATCAGAGCATCATCATACATTCCCTTTAAAAGCAGGCGCGCTTGTTCCATGGCGGATTGCTAATATAATGGCGAATTTGCCAGGCGCACACCAGGTCACCAAACGCACCACCTGCTCCTGTCGTGCCCCTTCCTCCTCCTCCCCCAACTCCATCTCCGTCCACCACTGCTGACCCGCAGAGTGCATTGCCACTCCTGGACCCTCACAGCTACGGCGGGCGCATCGCATGTCAGAGGGAAAAATAATTATTCTGTTTAAATCTTTTCAACTTTTTTTTGTATGGTTTGCAAAAACGGGAACTGCTTCCTTGTAGATGAGAGAAGCAAAGTGTATGCACGTTGAGCACACGCTACATTATGGCCAGGCATGCGCTCTTAAAATAGCATCTGAATAAGCGCCACTGACTTTAGACCAAGTTTTTCCTGGTCTGTGGCGGAAGTGTTTTCTGAAACAGCAAAATAGCACCAGTGAACGTTTGTGCCGGAACACGCCTCCTCTTTTCGCTGAACCGCCCCCAGAGCGCAAAGTCATTCCCTAATTTAAGGACGCGTGTCTGTGGAGGGAAAATTCCGATGTGCGCCGAATGCAAAATAGGAATTACACAAGCACCAGTGTACAAAGTCACTTGCGCTGAGTGCAAAATAGAGCCCATAGTGTTTTAAAAATAGCGATTTTCATGCTAGTGTAAAAGTGCCCCTGCACTCCATTAAAAATTTGCTTGCCCGAAAACAGACTACGGTAAAAAAATGTGTGCCTCTTTCATCGTAATTATGCTTTTACACGAAGGTTTGACTCATATACATTCACAAATAAAGCCTAGGTTGCTTTTTGGCGAGAGTTTCACTTTAAAAGGGAGTTTTAGGTTAAATTTATAATAAATAATATGATTTACATTTGATCACCTCGGGGCACCACCCTTGAAAAAGGGAAAACATTGCAAATTTCCTAAATTGGTCTCAAAAAAAGGTACTAAACTGCTTATAACTCTGATTAATAATTAACTTGATAACTGAACACATTTACCATAACAGCTAGTAATGGTTGAAGGTTTTGGAGTTCTTGACAGTGCAGAGTTGGCAACATTCACTCTTATACTCTTATACACTAAAAGTATTTCAACACAAAGATGAAAACACACAATAATTAACATGTACTATATACGTGTGTGTGTGTGTGTGTGTGACGAGATGCCAGGCTAGTAAATTGCATTCAGATTCAGAATACTTTATTCATCCCTGGGAGGGAAATTGTTTGAAATTGCATGCAGAGACCCTGAGTCTGTGTGAAGCATCATTCGACTAGCGTCGAATTAGCCGTCTAGGAAAGCAAACTACCAATAACCTGACCTGAGATCACGATAACACTCAAACAGTGAACTAATAGATAAATTGAACACATATGCATTACATCAACCAGAGTTCTGTGCTTAACCGTGCTATGCTATGCTATCTAAGCCCAGTTCAACATTACCAGTCTTTGAAGAAAAGGTGCTGGTGGTTGTAGGAGAAGGTTGGGATTCCAATGTTGAATGCTGTTCTTGCTGTGCAACGACTGAATGATGTCGGCAGAGGAGGAAACAGTTCGCTCCTTTCTTTGGCAAGGATAGCTAGGTGCTAACTTGCTTGGTGTTCCTCAGATTGTTAGTTGTCAAGCTTTGCATCGCAGCTGCTGGTGCTAACTGATCTGGAATACTGGCAGGTCCTTGTGTCGCTGCAGTAAGGAGAAGTTCTTTTGGCCTGCTGCATTCTGCATTCTAACAAAATTCCATTATGACTGTCGGCTAAGTTGTAGTGTAACCTCCCAGCTATGGTTGAACATTTGGTTAATCAGCATTTTAATTCAGATAACTGCTGCAATGGCACAGAGATAATCATATCTTTTCATCTTTTCATCCCATTGTGTATCAGTAGACAGAGCTCTGTCATAATCTGTTTAACTGTAACAACAAATGAAACTAAGATCAAATGGTTCGATAAAAAAGTAACTAACAAGTATGTAAAAGTATGAAATCTGCTTTTCTTGTAGAACCTGATTCTCTAGTTACAGTTTAAATAAATGTTTATGTGTCATCTATACGTCAGAAAACAAATAGTTTGGTTGAAATGTGTTGTACAATCAGTCTTTGAATTTGCACTTACCACTGTGATGCTGTGTCCTTGTTCTGAACAGAGCTGACATCCAGATATCCCTATCATCTGCTGTATAGCTCTGCATTTGAGGCCTATTCTGGCAAATAAGAAAAAATCAGCCTAAAATATGTATGGTCCACTCCAGCAGGGCTTTGCAGTAACTGTGGTGTGTTGTATGTTCTTTTGTATTTTTGTAGAATATGGTCTACGTCTGGGAAGTCAGATCTTCATCAAACAGATGACCAGCAAGGGCCTGGCGGCCATGGATGGCAACCTGCAGGAGGGAGACATTATTCTCAAGGTGCACATACATTTATTTATTTACAGTGCAGTCACACAATCACAACCATCACAGATAAGTCATCAGCTGAGTGTTCCTAAGCTAATGTCAAAGGGTTCCTAAGTATAAGTATAAGGCAGGGGTGTCGAACATACGGCCTGAACCAGGACCGGCCCACCAGGGGGTCCAGCCCAGCCCTTTGGAGGATTTTGAAAAGTTTGAATATTGAGAAGATATCACAATGAAGTGCACTTCTCCTGTCTCTCCACTTGGGGGTCGCTGTCCTTGGGAGTGTCCCTGCTGGAAAAGCCAGCATTAGCTGGTAGCTGGTAACCAGCTTGACCAGTTTGAGCTGGGTTTTTCACAACTGCTAGGCCAGCTACCAACTACTACCGTTGACACCAGCTACCATCTCAGATTTTCACCAGTTATTCACCAGTTCATATAACTAGTTACTAGTTGTTAGTACCAGTTACCAGCTCCTCTTTGTTGCTTAGATGAACATCTGGTGAGATTCACACGCTTGTTGGAGCTACTTTTTGGTTTACAGTTGTTTACAAAGTGCTGTCCCTACCCTAAAATTATTTTGCACATGCACTCTTCATGATACTCTTTTACAGCAGGTTATGATACTTTTTTACAGCCTTTTCCAGCATGATGGAGCACCTTGCCATAGGCAGAAGTGATAACTAAGTGGCTTGGGGAAAAAATCATCAAACTTTTGCGTCCATGGCCAGGAAACTCGCCAGACCTTAATCCCATTGAGATCTTGTGGTCAATCCTCAAGAGGCAGGTGGACAAAGTAAAACCCACAAATTCTGACAAACTCCAAGCATTGATTATGAAAGAATGGGCTGCCATCAGGATTTGGCCTAGAAGTTGATTGATAACATGCCAGGGTGAATTGCAGAGGTCTTGAAAAAGAAGGGTCAACCCTGCAAATATTGACTCTTTATATAAACTTAATGTATTTGCCAATAAAAGCCTATGACAGTCATGACTAATTGTAATTATCCTTCAGTATACCATAGTAACATCTGACAAAAAGTTCTACAAAAACTGAAGTAGCAAACCAATACTTGTGTCATTCTCAAAAATTTTGGCTACGGCTGTACACAGAATATACATTGATTAGCCAAAACATAAAACCATTTAAGTAATATAGCATGATCTTGTTACAATGAAATGTTTGCCCCTCAAACAGGACAATGCAACCTGCTACACAGTAAAAAACTGCTGAAGAAATGCTCAGGACACATGACAAAGAGCCTGAGGTGCTTATCCATCCCCCAAATTCCTCAGATCCCTTTCGGATTGAGTATCTCTGGGATGTGCCAGAACTAGAGCAGAACCATCGGATAACTATGTGCGTGTGTGTGCACAGATCAATGGGACAGTGACGGAGAACCTCTCTCTGCATGATGCTGGAAAGCTGATAGAGAAGTCAAGAGGGAAGCTGCAGCTTGTGGTCCAGAGAGACCGACGCCAGATCCTTGTACGCATCCCCCCCCTTGCAGACTCTGATTCTGATAATGACGGTGAGTCACTGAATGCAGTTGTGGTACTCTGGATGGTTAATGGTTGTTTGTCATCAAACAGATGAAAAAAAGGGTCTGTCTGGAATATTAAGTTTCCATTCAAAAATGGTTTAATAAATTATTCTCCTTATCCCATAAAGGGATCTACAGAGACCTCAAAGTGTTTTATTCAAATTCACTCAAATCAATATATATGTGACCTCATATTACTTAGCATAGAGTACACATGGACTGCTGCATACTGATCTAACCAAGTGACCTAACTGAGGAAGTCTGGCTGTGGGAACCAGATTTGACATGCTTTGATAAATTGTACATATACAATATTACACTGCATGATTTTGGTCCCCTGCTCAGAGTTCCGGAGATTGAAGTGTGCCATGAACATAATTATAGATCTGAGGTCAAAAGGTAAATAGAATTCATCCCTTAAGCTTATGGAGACAGTATAAATAGTGATGTAACAATAAACGGAATTTTGCAACATCACGATAAAAAAATATTAAAATACTGTCATGGGACTGTGACGACATCTACCAACATATCATGTGGTTCTTTTGCTTTTAAAGTTCATGGATCTTACCAGGCAAGTCGGTATAAATGCATTCTACTGGATCTCCTTGTCATCGTATTGTTATATCTGAAGAGAGTAGAAATCAGGCACATTGCTCAAAAAGACAGACTCGTTCTCATAAGACCCACCCTGCTCCACCTCTTGATTGTGTAGCTTCGTTGGGTGTGTTCTCTATGCTTGAGTCAAACTGCAGAGTGGCCTGGCTGCTGTATTGTCTTTCAGTTGTACATAGTCCAATCATTCATTGCCAAAAACAATTCATGGTTACTTGATGCCCATGCTTAGCTCATGGCCAGCTATTGTAACATTAGATTTTGGCATCATTCCATTCCAAATAGTGATTAATTCAATTGCTATTTAAATTATACTTTCAAAACATCAACTGATAGATAAAAATTCCCAGCCCCCTTAGTTACTGTTGCTAGGTTGGACACGCTTAACAATGAGAAATTTGGCAACACTGGACATGTGCAGCAGTGTTGATTCGATTTTTGATTCTGTCTATACTGAAGTGCAGCATCAAGAAGTAGAAAACAAAAAACTGTAACTGTAAAACTAAATTATGCAATAGAAGGATATATTCACTGCGTTAAAGGGATAGTTAGACTATAGATATGTACTTTATATGACACCACTTCAAAAAACCCGAACTATCCCTTTAAGTTTTATGAACAAAGCAAAACAAATGTCATTAACAACTAAAACGGGAGAGGCATTGATATTTTCTGGCTACAATAATTTGTGTCATCTTAAAGATATGTCAGCAGTCAACCTAATTGTCTTTTTTCCCAAATGTTTAAAACTTTTTAAGGATGATTAACTTCAGTTATCCATTATGCCTTAGCTAGCCTTGAAGATGGTGTCCATGAAGATAGTGGAGTCATTATAATGTGACTTTACATCATAATGTTAACTTTGAATTGATATTAATTTATAAATAAATGCATGAAGGCAAAAGAATGAAGTAGTTGCTATGTAAATAATGATGATTATTTTATCATTGCTTTGTAATTTGTTTTAAGTACATAATTGAAATACAAAATTAATGACTGTAAAAATGTTGTAATGAAATACCTGATTTTAATTTACCAGTGAAAAAGTTAATCATTATTTTCTCTTTGATGCACTTGAGCCTCTATACAAAACACATTTTAGTGAATGGAAGGATTTATAACTAAAGCGAAGTGTCCTTTGGCAGTATTTCAACTGTTTCTTAGACACATACAATATACAAATGTTAAAAATATCTGGCATTCAAATAGCTGAAAATACCATCTGCAACTAAGCAGTCTTAAATTTCTGCTTGCAGCTGCTCAGCCACTGTGACTCACTTAAGAAAAGAACGAGGTCACCAGCAGGTCAGGATTTAATCAGCCCCTTACTGTGGGCTTAAATGTTTTTGGAAAAACCTCAAGCCTCTTTTGTTGTAATCTAACTAAAACTAAAACTGATCTTTTTGATTTGAAAGTGCTCACCTTGACAAGCAGAAGCAATCCTTGTAATCGCTCAAAAGGGCAATCTTTGTCTGTGTTTTCTCTTCCAGATAATATGTCATACTTTTAGATGAAGGACCTCCCAAGACACAGCATGTGTAACAATCTGTTGCCTTTCTCTAAGTTGTAAAACTGCTGTGACACAACCTGACTGTTGTTGTAAAGCTTTCACACCTTTTACACTTCTCTCTTATATTGCTTAAATCTTTTAACTTATCAATACATGATTCATTTTCCTGAATAAATAAATACATTATAATCACTATGTACTTTGAATTGTGTGATTCATTACGTGTACAAGTTTAATGCCAGTGGAAGGAGTCTGTTTGCTGTCTTAATATTTATTGTCAGATATCTAAAAATTGAATCATGACATTGCAAAGGGTGATGATTTGTTTTGTGAATACAGAATGTTGCATGACAAAACCTGGCACTTAGTGGGTAAGATGTTTGTTGAATTTTTAATGTAATAACGTATTAATGATTTGTCTTAACAGTGTAGCAACTCGCCGTTGTCTGTCCAGGTGGTCTATCTGATCTCCCATCACCTTCCTGTTTATTATTCCTGCTATTTCACATAAACACACACACGCACACGCACGCACACACACACACACACACACACACACACACCTGTATATTTTACATGTTAGTTAGATTGTCAGGCTCACACATCTCACTGCACTGACAGTCGCTTCAATTCACTGATGGCTGAGACCTAGAGGTTCTGAGGACCTCTTTCTCAGGGTCCTGTCGTTTTTCCCAAACATTTTAGTGGTAACACTAGCCAGTACATGGTGATAACCAAGAAACATATATTATTATGATTTCTATGAAACTACCCCAATATTATTTGATAATTGTTACAGTTGCGAGTTTGAACTAGGGCCCAAGAGCAGACACTGAGACTGGTGTAATGGATGAAAGGAATTTATTGATCTTGTTCAGGTGAAAAGGAAGCAGGTGTTGGCTCAGACAAGTGGCAAGCTGATGGTGCAGCTGGGGCTTACAGCACTAGGTGGAGGAGGTAGAGGCTGGAGCACTGGTGAGTGGCAATGCAGGTAGAGCTGCTTAGTGTGGCTGTGGAGCTGGAGCTTGAAGGTTGCACTGGTTCTGGAAATGATGAGGAGAGCACGTGTTATCTAAACGGTTTAACGGGAGGAACACTGGAACTAGAAACACTAGAGAACTTTGCCAGCGGTTCAGCCATAAATATCACCAGAGAAAATGTAAACAATCTTGCAGCAACTGGAGTGAAGACCGGTGTACTTAGGCTGAGGCTGATGAGTAGATGAGGAGCTCTAGCCACCAGGAAAGTCACATCCAGCATCTGGAAGAAAAAACACTTCAAGCACACATAGGCAAAAAACACAAAGTCCATGATTATCACAATAATAATATCCTGCTATTTTTCCATAAGCAGTTAAGACTAGTACAACACAGATATTGTATTGTATTGAAATTTGAATATTGTTAAGATGCCAGTACATATAAGATATCTTAAAGGGGCAGTGTGTCGACACCCAAATCTGTCCTGTAGTTGTGAAGACATCTTGCTGTTGACTAGAGTGTTTAATTGCCCCACCAGTAGATAGACCGGCCCACATCACCCGAGGACTTTGTGTTCCTCTCTAGGGCAGACAGATAGAATACTCACTATTGATTGGTTTGTTGTAATAGCTGTATTTCTGAGTATTTTACATCAACACACCATTCAAATTTGGTGCTGTGACAGAAATCTGAATGATGGATGTTGCCTCTGACCTGCCCATATCAGGTTTGACAAAAAATCCTCCCTTTTTATTTTCTCCTTCTGTTTGTCTCTCACATCGTCTGTCTCCTTCTCTCTTCCATTTCAGTGTCTCACTCCTGTTCTGCCAAACTCCATCACTTCTGTACAACCCTGCATGCAAAAGTGTCTCTAACACTAATCAAACCAATTAACATGTACTAGATAGACTGTACCTGGTGAAACACAGCTGTCCCTTTTTGGCCTCTAACTGCAGTTAAATTAAAGGTAAAAAATGATGTGCTTGAAGCCATTAAGGAATGTGACAATCCTAATCAAAGTGACAGAGTTGTTGGCTATTAAAGGGGTCTATCATGGCGTGCAGCTTTCAGGGAGACAGATGTAATGCCAGTGTTTTATTCTCTCTCTTTTATGTGTCACCCTTTTATGAGTCCTCATATGTGTCTTTTTTTCTGGTTTCTTGGTGTATTAGTTTCAGTTAAAGCTTCATCCTTCTTCCGTCCCTTCAGAGCAGTCTATTGAGTGCCACACTCAGTAATAATAGCAGCCAAATCAAAAACTCCCACCCATGTTCAATTGAAATGAATTTTTTTTTAATCAGTTGGACTGAATGAAGGCCAGGTGGTCTCTGTGGACAACGGGGCTGTGTGTAATAGCGTTCAACCAGCCTGTTTCTCTATTATAAAGCAGGATAGATGATCCCATGAGGCCAGAGCTCATGGGTGCATCCATAATGCTGGTCCCATGAATATTTAAAGCACTAAAGCTTTAAAGCAGTTCAATAATTTGAATCTTTAAGGCCTCAGTATTTATAAAGTTCACCAACGTGGTCACGTGATGTATCATCCAATGATGTGTTTGAAAGCAAATCAATGGCTGCCTGGAAAGAATGAAAATAATCTGAAAACTGGATGTTTTAACATAATAACCCTAAGCCAAAAAACTATTATGTTCTTGTAATTTTCTGGACAATGAATCTGTTATCAATTGTGCTGATAATCTCTAATAACGTCCTGTCCAAGGCGGTAATTATCTGGTGTCGGGGTTTCCTGAGGCAACAATTTTGTACTGCTAGTGGTGGTGGTTGCACGTGTGCTGAGCACAGGGAGCTAGCTTGTCTGTCCTGTTTGTCTAACTGAAATGTCTGTCTGTCTGTTTGTCTGTCTTCTGTCTGTCAGACATATCAGAGATGGAGTCATACCACTCATATTCTCCTCCAGAGGAGAGGAGGTCCCGTCAGTCTGACCTGTCCTCCCACTCTTCTAATGAAAGAGACAACCCCAGGTAGGGTGGATGAGTCATACGCAAGAATATTCAAGTCTCAAAATGTACAAACTGACATCCATTTGGTTATAAGGATTAATTAAAAGTGACTTAACAGTAAAATGCTCTCCAGGACTAGGATATTGCTTCAAGACTTGCTTTGACAGGGCTGAATTTATTAAATACAGTGCTATATAGTCCCACAGAGTTCCCATTTCTTTCCTAAAATATTTGTGAAGTTACACTATGTAATCTTTAACACCTCCTGCATGAGCGGTGTATTCAGGCCAGAACCAGTTGCTCTGTCACCATGTAGTCCCTTTAGAGACTCTTATCCTGTGTGTGTGTGCCTCCATATTGTCCACTAAGTGAGGTGTTGTTTGTGTGTGTGTGTGTGTGTGTGTGTGTGTGTGTGTGTTTGTGTGTACAGTGAAGAACCCATGACGACAGCCAAGATGTCTGCCATGGCATCCCCATTCAGAGTACCTGAAGAACCCCAGGCCTCAGCTGAGCTAGACAAAGACACACTGCACATTGAGGAGCCTCCAGGTTATCACTCACCACAGCATGGCAAATACCGGACACACAATCATGATATAGCTTATCAGACGGAATAACAGATGACACATCAATTTGTGACGCACCAAAGACAGATATACCGTAACATTTTGAACTGCGCTGATTGATTTGTGGTCATTTTGGGCCAGCGGAGATCAGAAGCGAACACAAGATATCTGACACGTTATCAGATAACAAAGCTCATAAAGATGAACCAATAGATAAGAAATTGCCTGCTTACACTTTCAGTGATCACAATTGACACTAGCACTTTTTTTTTGTTGTGTTTCAGTCAATATCTACTCACCCCAATGCTGAAGGAAATCCATGTTAAGTTGCAGGAGAAGACATTGTTTTACACAGTAAAAAAAATTGAGTAAATATATAAAATGCCTTCATAGGTAATCCTGGTCTCCAGATGCTCCGAGATCCCAAATGTATTTGAAGGCACTCGATTTACACCCTTTTAAGGCTGATATCTTCATTGTAGTCGCTAAACATAAAGAACCATTTCTTGTGCTTGCATACGTTTGACTGCGTGTTGAGGGTGTAAATACAGTGCCTTCACATACATTTGGGATCTTGGGGCTTCTGGAGACTTGAATTACCCCAAATCAGCCCGACCATTTTATGGTTGTTGTTTCTGTGGTTGTCCCCAGCTTCCTCAGTGGTTTAGAAGAATGCTCCATTTTGGGGTTTTGCTTAGCTCTCAGTAAAAAGTGAAAAACAAAAGACACTATCCGTTCATGCCTGTTGGCTGCATGGCCAAGCAGGGGGGCTTCACCATGGAGTGCCCAAAGTGGTGATGAGATAAAAGCCAAGAGTCAGGACAAGAACCAAAACAGACAAGAAGTTGAGCTAAAAAAAAAGCCCTAAATAGCCCAAAAGAGAAGAGCCGATGGCACAGTCTAGGGACGTGTTTTGGAAGAAAGAGGATCTTTGGCACTCTTTTACTGATAAACAATTGTTTCCTTTGTGAGAACAAGCTTCAACTTAAATAGGAGTCATTTGATTGATTTGACTAAATAATATTTTAATTAAATGCGCAGGCAAATTAGAAAGCTCACTTGTTCTGTTGACAATACATGCAACATATCATACGAACCAATGGAGGCATGAAGAACACAGAGTAGCAAGTAACAGAACAAATAAACATGTTCTTCTCTGTAGTGTAGTATTATATAACAGTGAAACACATCTAAAATAATAAAGATAATAGAACTCAAATCATAAGTAAATCAGACTGGTAAACATCAAATACACTCATCTTGTACTGGCATTTCCTTATACCATTGTGTTAATAACCCTGTTGTTTTACAGCATATTGGTATAGCAGAGTTAGAGTTTCATAATATCAAAATGATTACATGTTATGAAACACAAGATATATATGTGCACATTTATGTCGATAGGTATCTACTATTTCAGACACTTAAGGTGAGGAAAGTAGAGGAGCAGGGTGAAACACACAGGAATGTTGGTCACCCCACAATTTACAGTCCTAGAGAGGTCTAATGGTCCATCTATGTCGATGTAAGCATCACAACATTAGTGAAGAATTTTGTTTTTTGTTTTTATAGTTCCGTCTGCTACACTTCATTAAACATTACTTCTGCAGACCTAACATGTTGTTGGCAGTTGTAAACATATAAGATGTTAACAACACTCCTCCTGATTTTATCTACAGCAGCTGTAACAGCCACACCCAAGATTCTCCTCCGACCAAGTCCAGAAGATGAAAAAATATATGGGCAAGTTTTTCTTTTTCTCTCATCACAGTTCCATATACTTCAATCTTTTTACTGTGTTGTTTTTCAATCCTTTCATATTTCATTCATAATCTCATGAAAACATTCATATGAGAACACAATGTACACAAGTTCCTCAGTGAATTAATGCTTTAACATCCCAGCATACATAAACCCACCCCACCCACTTTAAATGTATGAACTCAGTTAATTAGTTTGCAGCAACATACTTGAACATGTTGGGCCTCACATTGCAGCGAGTCTGCCTATTTTTCGTGATGCTCTCTGAAACACACAGGAATAGAAAAGTCATTTCACTAGGAATGTGTAGCATACTGCATGTCTCTGGGCACTGAATGCATTTGAAATAAATGACCATATGGCTTGAGCCTGACCCTCAATATCTAGTGCTGTAGGCACTGCCTCCCGCATGAATCACTGCTGTATGGTAGGGGCGCAATTAAAACATGAATGCATCACATTTTATCTTCAATTGGTCCATAATTTAGTAGGGAGCAAGTTGAAATACAGTTAAGTGGATTTCAGCTCATGGTTGACATAATGACATGATAAAGATTTCCCACAAACGTCGTTTCCACCTCATTCCTCCAGAGTGTACAAGGTCAAATTATTACTGTGCAGTTGTGTTCACCCTGCTGTGTCCCAATTTTGTACCAGGCCCCAGCCATACAGTGTAATTGCTAATTGCTCTATACTTCACTGTTTTTGTAGTTTTTGTAGTGGGGAGATGTGTGCGAGCGGCAAGTTTACTAAGCTCCGCAAGCTCTCTTAGCTACTTTAGTTTAATCAATAAACAAATTAAACTCACAAAATGTCATGAAGTTAGATAATATTTTACCTATTTTATTTATTAAAGTGAAAAATGCAACCTTTACCTGTAACCATGTGAATAACCCTCAGAAAAGGAGCATTATGCCAAATGAATCACACCTGTGTGTGTCACGCATCCAAACACTCTCATTCTCTCTACCGACTGGCAAGGCAGGACAGAGCCAACCCTCACTGCCGAGTGACAACAAGTGGTTACAGATTCACTTTCATCCCTAAAGCAGTTATTGTTGTTAACATTATTTAAACATTTGTTTTATTTTATATCAGTGAATATATAACAATGTGACAAAGGCATACCAAATCACTCATGAGGAAAGTAAGTTGTCACCACATATAAGGCAGAATAAGCCATACAAAGGATGCAACCACAACTTTGTTAAGCAACAGAACACAAAGTGAGTTCAAGCATTTCATTGTCAGTGAACAAAAGGTAAAAACATTTTTAAAAAGGGTTGCCACAGGTCAATGGCAAAAGAAAAATACATCCTGGAGCATGAAACCCGGCGGTCAACTGGATTGTCTAAACAAGGGTCCAGACAGGGCAACAAATGAAAATCTCAACCATTTCCTGTGACCCCAAGAACAGAAGCTGGGACAGCAAATAGCGCCAGGTTCAATTTTCAGGTGAAAATAGATAAGGATGTCCAAACAGCTGCATCAAATACTTCCACTTCCTTCCAAGAATGTGCCCGGAAACAGTGCCCATAACTCAGCGATTCCCCTGGTAGAATGCACCACAGTCTCGGAAGGGGGATCCATTCCCAAAGGGGGGTGTTAGATCCACTAACCAGTGGGCCAGACGCTGCTTTAAAACAGGCCTGCTCAATATGGATATTCTATATGATGCAAAAAGCCTGTCTTAAGTGCAGAAGGACTTTGTGTGGTAAACATGGAGCCTGAGGGCCCCCACAGGACCAGAGGCCTAGAAACAAAATTCCTGGCTGAAAAACAGGGGTTTGGGAGATGGCAGACCATTCTGTCTCCTTCCACAAACCTGAGACATGCAGCATCCACAAAGAGAGCACCGAACTCACACGCTTGGCTGAAACAATAGCAAATTGGAATACAGTCTCCCACCAAAGAAGCTGAAGGTCAAGACTGGACAACTGCTCCAAAATGACAGTCAAAGGACTCTGACAACCACCCGGAGATCACAGGAGGGCGGCAGAAGCTTTTGGAATGGGCAAGTCTGCCTCACTCCTTAAAAATTGTGGAGCCAAGGAATGTGCTCCTCGAGCCAAGCCCCGCACTTCTCATAAACATATTCTGCTGCAAGGTAACTAAGTGTTGATTCTGCCAGACCCGGGGGAAAAGGGGTGTGAGAATTACTGAGATGTGGCAAGCCATGGGATCCTTCCCCTTAGCACATCACTAGTTGCACCCTCCACTTGACACTGTATTGCAGACAAGTGGAGGGGGCCGGCGAGGCCTGTGAAGTGCCCTTAACCTCCTTGTCTAGGCCAAATGAGTGCAAATCCTGCCGTTCAAGGGCCATACATGAAGCCTCAGAGTCTGGGGTTCCTGTTGCCAAATCATGCCCTGCACCAGGGACCTCATGTCCCATCTACCCGGAAGCCACCATGAGTGGCACTCCAGCATCCCGTGGACCTCTGACATCCACAGTATCTGTGGCTAATTTGGTGCCACCAAGACTACCCTGGGGCACAGTAGCCTCACCATCCTGAGAAAAACCTGCAGGAGAGGAAGTGGAGAGAATATGTACTGTCTCATATGAGGCCATCAAAGGCTCAGACTGTGTGTCCTCAGACGGGTCATGCATTGATCTCCACTGAGGACAGTGACTGTTATCTACTGTAGCGAAAAGGTCTACCTCCAATTGGCCGAAACAAAACCATATCTGGCCCACCATCTCTGGGTGCAGCTGCCACTCGCCAGGGTGGGGACCTCCCCATGGCAGTAGATCTGCTGCTACTTTCCAGGGCACCTGAAAATAAAATGCCCTCAGGACCACACCCTTGGACTGAGCCACAACAGCATCCAACGAACTCTTGCATGCAGGGATGGAGAACTCAAGTGTACATGAACTAGTTCAAAGTTCAGCTTACAAATTTTAAAATGAACTAGTTAAGTTCATAGTTCATAATTCAAAATGTTGAACTAAGTTCACAGTTCCAAAAATGAACTAGTTCATAGTTCTTTTTTTTTCTCAATATGTTGCTGCAAGCTATTATTTTTCAAATTGATTGCCACAGCCCATATAGAACCACAGACAGCAATTATTTTATCAGTTTTAACACTGAAACTGCAGCTCTCCGACAATATACTGCAAAACCAGGTTGTCCAGCTGTAGCTGGGAGATGAAGACAGCGGAGCCGCTACTGTATGCTGTTAGTGCGATTTGGGTTGTAGAGGATCTGTTTTGTCTCGCTGTTGCCGTGTCTTTTGATTTTTTATTCACTCGCACAGACCTTGAAAGGCTAGCCGGGTGCTTTAGTTCAATGGCCGTTTCAGGTTTGCTGTTGTTGATATACGGAGTTGCTTCTTGAAACCCGGCGGGCAAAGTTTACACAAAAAGATTAGATTTTTCCGACCTGTATCATCACTGACCTTTTCATAAAATTGTTTTAAGTAATCATACGAAGATGCCGTATTAATGGTGGAGGCTAGGGCTGGGTATTATTAAGAACCTCACGATTCGATTTGATTTCAATTAGAGTCAATATTTATTTAAATGCTTCGATATTGATTCAGTAATAAGTAGTTATAAACAAATAATTCATTAGGGTACCTGTACCTACTTTAAAATTTTAAAAAGTCATCTATAATAAATCTTTCCTCTGGGAAGTTCTAGTTCGAATTGAAATGTAAACAAAGGCACACGATGTGTTTAGTTAAAAAATAGTGCAACCATAGTTAAGCTGAGAAAGTGCTATTGTTTCTGGGACTGCATGGTACATTTTTGTCTGACATAAACATAGACATAACCACGGTCCCTCGCCCTCCGGCTAGACTCGAGGGAACCCCCCTCTCTCCCCGGAGGAGAGTGCTACCTGCAGGCGCACGGTGCAGCGGCCAGGGTGAGACCTGCTGCGCTGGGAGTTTACAGTCTCCGAAAGAGCGGTGCGTCAGACATCGGCTACCCGCCTCCGCAGCTACGACGGTGGTTCGGCGGCGCATCACCCTCCGAGCGAGGTTGCGGGCGAGACGGTTCCAGCTGCTGGAGGCGGGGACCGAGAGGCGTCCGACGAGGGACAGCGGGTGGTCGGGGGCCGCTGCTCGCTTGATTCGATTCAGAGGATTTGAAAATATATTGCAATGCATTGATGAATCGATATTTTTACCCGAGTGCTGCTGCCTTCATTTGTTTTTGTCTCCATGTTTAGCATCTTGATGATACATGCGGCGGTGCGACTCTGTGGTGGCTGGAGTTTCCAGATTGGATGTTTTTTCCCCTACATATTAAGGCCTGTTTACGGTGTGTTTTAGCTGGTTTTCGCCTGGAAGGCTCTGTGGAAAACTGGCACTCTCTTGAACGAAGTAAAACTTTGCGAGATCACCGTTCACAAACGCCAGAATGAACACATTCACAATAACGTTCATCAGGCAAAATACAGTACATTCAGTTCACGTTCGACCAAAATATGAATGAGTTCATGAACAATCGTTCACTGAACGCGTTCAGACACAACATTGGAGACCTCTACCTGCCCTGACAGTAAATATAACGCACAGCAGGGCTGTCTGACTTTACCATGTACTGTCTCCCCAGTATAATTGGGAGGAAATGATTTAGGACCAAGGAAACTGGCTCCATCTCGAGGAGGTTCACATGCCACCCCTGCTGTGCAGGACCCCAGTAACCCTGAACAGAGAACAGACTGATATAAGATCTCACCGAACTGGTATGACCTCTCATTGAGCAGAAGGATAGAAAGAGGAATCCTATCTGGTATAATGGTCCTGATCGGAGGGTTATAGTCACTCACAGAACTTCAGAAGGTGTATGATTTTATGTTGCTTAAGGAACCACTTAAGTAACATAAAATCATACACCTTCTGAATCAAGTTTTTATCCTTTACCGAACTAAGAAGAGCTTAGTTACCTTGTTAACTCATCATAAAACACACTAAAAACTGATGATCTACTTGAAAAACATAAATTACATGTAAAAAAGAGATTACATGTGGATGTAAAGTCAGTGGTCTAGGTATGTAGATGTGTGGCAAATATGGTGTGTGGGGGCTTGTGGGAAAACGGTATTAGGGCAAGGTCACACAGATGCAAATGCTGGCAAATGACTATCACTTGCCAGTGCTGAATGTGGGCAGTGTAAGATGTGAGGCGAACAGAAATCAGTTTGCTGTTTTGTAGTTGATAGAGCACATACTACCGCATCAATCAGGTGCTCTAGACTGCAATTAAAGTTCAGCAATGAATTCGTGCAAAAAACTTTTAATGATATATCTGAATTCTGAATGATTTTGCTGAACTTGCACATATTGAACATTTACAAGGGCCAGATTTATATCATGTGTGTTTTTGTCATGTAAGTAAACATGGCCCATATTGTTAATGGAAGCATGTATTTTCCCTGCGGCAGGCCGAACACGGTGATGGTGAATTTCCAAAAGGGAGACAGTGTTGGGCTGAGGCTGGCTGGAGGAAATGATGTTGGCATCTTCATTGCTAGTGTTCAAGAGGGCAGTCCTGCTGAAGAGGAGGGCCTGCGTGTAGGAGACCAAATCCTAAAGGTAGCCAAGTCCAGACAGAGTTCATATCCATTTCTTTAAAATAAACAAGGAAGTCAGTTCAAACTGGAATTTGAATGTGCATTTAGAAAATTAGTGATGGTGTAATACAGAAAAGGGATAATTTGCTATCCCTTTTTGACATACACACAATTTAAAACATATTTAGTATTTTACCTCATAATTCTTTAGATTTCTGTAAACACATGGGTATCTTGAATTTGATGTAAGCAACAAACCAGAATAACAAAAAAACTAAGACATTTGTGGAATGAGCCAAAAACACCTGTTTGGGACATTAATCAGGTAAACAGGTTCACTGGTAACAGGTGATGGTATTGTGGATGAGTGAACCTTTTGAGGAAGCCGCTATCATCCACAAGCAAACGTGGGGGTGAGGTTCACCACAAACAAATGATTGTTTAAAGGACATTACTACATGGGCTCAGGAACAATTCCTAAAACTGTTGCTAAAGAGATAATTAGGGTTCTAACCCCGAAGGGGTAGAACCCTTCTAAGATTGTGCCGGTTTATTATTATTATTTGTTGTCTGCCGCTTGAGCTCAAATTCCCGTGAGCTGGAATGCGCCAGAAACTTGAAACT
>CAEMYA010000400.1:77384-120253 GCA_903131615.1 Diplodus sargus | reverse complement strand
ATGTGTTGCACAGATCGTTGAGGGACACGGCAGCCGGTGTCATCAACCGTGGTGGATGAGGGTCAGGGTGGCCGGTTTGGGGCAAAAGAGGTTAGAGCCCGCGGATTGCCGCTTGCGGCTATATTTTGTAATTGTAATTGTTTTTATTCCCAACGTTATAGAATGTGGGATTTATATTATTTTCATGGCAAACAGTCATAATTATTTTACCCCTTCTTTGTGTCTTGCAGGTGAACAATGTTGATTTTCAAGGTGTAGTGAGAGAGGAAGCAGTGCTCTTCCTGTTGGAGATTCCTAAAGGGGAAGTGGTTACTATCCTGGCCCAGAGCAAACCTGACGGTAACAAATTCACCTCATAGACACCAACACACAGAAGTATAATCAGTTACATTTCTGTTCATACTCCCAGTCTTTTAATGTTTAGTTGTATTGACCAATCACTTTTGATCCTCTGATGATGAGGAGCTTTATCTGTATTCATAGATTGGATGTGGACATCGTTTCTCTACTCCTTGTATTCCATCCATCCATCCATCTCTCTTCTGCGTATTCGGGCTAAGCAGTGTATTCCAGAAGTCCCTCTGCCTAGCTATGCTTTGCAGCTCCTACTGGAGGATCCTGAGATGCTGTTTACATTATTTGGATATCCGCTGGCTTCACCGGGAGCTTTGAAACATTCGCGGTTGCCAGACAATGGCTGATGGATTTTGAGATTGGACATTGACTAATGCCCCATTCAGACCAAACGCAATGAAAATATTTGCATCACGCTACTCACGCAAGTTTGATCGCGGGGTTATTAACCTTTAATCAGTCAATCAGACTTTAGTTATAGAGCACATTTTATACATCGTAATGTAGCACAAAGTGCTTTACAAAATGAAAACAGCAACAATTAAAACACCCCCCCCCACCCTAACCACACACACACACGTATCCAGCCACTTAAAATAAGTAAGTGAAAATAAAAGAGTGAGTAATAATAAATAAGTGGTAATAAATAAACAGGGCACTAACAACAGGTATTGCAGAACTGAATAAACGCCATCACTAATGTCTTTCCCTGATGTATTTCACTGAGGAGACACTAGAGGCAGTAAAATAATAACGAAACACTAAATCCTATCTACTCGCATGATGCAAAAAAATAAACAGGGATGGGTGTGGCACATCGTTATGAACCCGAAACAAAGAGATTTCTCTGCCATCTGACTGTAAAAAATCAATCAAAAAGACACCAAAATGAAAAAAAACATCATAATACCGCCTTGTAAAAAGCCTGAATTCATTCTTGTTCAGGTTCACCTGAGCCTGGAGCGGTAATGGAATGTGTCCTAACGAGCTAGTAAGAATGATGGAAAGTGTCAATCAAAGTTATTTTAATTCAAAGCATGTGGAAACTTGTAGTAAATCCAAGAACACTTTACTATACACTGTACTTTACTTCAATAATGCCGCCTCAATGTGCCACCTGTCACACTCACAGGTCAGAACCATAGTCTCTCTCTCACCCCATCTACTCCTGATTTTTCCGTTTAATGAGGGAGGTACCAGCCTGGTACCCCAAGGCTTGTAGACCAGATCAGGCAAGTTTTGGCTCAAGCAACTGTGACATTCATGGAAATGTGCACACCCACAGATCCACTCAAGAACACATGAGGTGAGAGAGAGCAATACAAACTGTGTTACGTAATGAGCCCCTTGAGCTTGTGGCTCTGAAAAAAAGAAGCTCTGGCCTTAAGAGTAGTTAGTTATTATGGATATACAGAGGTTCTTTGGAAAAAAGAAGTTGCAGCCAGAGCAAGAAGTCATGGAGAGTGAGACATCATCTCCCCCAACCCCTGATAATACTTCCATCAGCTCAGGTTTATGAACAATTTAATTGTGGTCGTGGTTGTGTAGTCTCTGTTAAATGACGATTTTTTTCTCTTAATACCCCTTCAAAGCCTACTGTAGGTCTAATGCAGATAGACAATGAAGTGAAGAAATTATAATAGGGAATGTTCTGACCGGGGTGGTGGTCCCTCTATTCAAAAAGGGGGACTGGAGAGTGTGTTCCAACTATCGGGGGATCACACTCCTCAGCCTCCCTGGGAAAGTCTACTCCAGGGTACTGGAGAGGAGAATTCGGCCGATAGTCGAACCTCAAATTCAGGAGGAACAATGCGGTTTTCCTCCTTCTTCAGCTTGACAGCATCCCTTACTTCCGGTGTCCACCACCGGGTTTGGGGATTGCCGCCACGACAGGCACCGGAGACCTTACGGCCACAGCTCCGAACAGCCGCGTCAACAATGGAAGTGGAGAACATGGTCCATTCGGACTCAATGTCCACAGCCTCCCTTGGGATCTGGTCAAAGCTCTCCTGGAGATGGGAGTTGAAGACCTCCCTGACAGAGGGTTCCGCCAGACATTCCCAGCAGACCCTCACAATACGTTTGGGTCTGCCGAGTCTGTCCAGCTTCCTCCCCTGCCAGCGGATCCAACTCACCACCAGGTGGTGATCAGTTGACAGCTCAGCCCCTCTCTTCACCCGCGTGTCCAAGACATACGGCCGGAGGTCAGATGACACGACCACAAAGTTGATCATTGACCTCTGGCCTAGGGTGTCCTGGTGCCACGTGCACATGTGGACACCCTTGTGCTTGAACATGGTGTTTGTTATGGACAAACTGTAACTAGCACAGAAGTCCAGTAAGTGAGCGTTGAAGTCCCCCAGTAGAACGACGGAGTCCCTGGTTGGAGCACTCTCCAGTACCCCTCCCAGTGCCTCCAAGAAGGCCGGGTACTCTGCACTGCTGTTTGGTCTGTAAGCCGAAACAACAGTATCCCCGACCCGAAGGCGCAGGGAAACGACCCTCTCGTTCATTGGGGAAAACTCCAACACATGTCGGCTGAGCTGGGGAGCTATAAGCAAGCCCACACCAGCTCGCCACCTCTCACCGCGGGCAACTCCAGAGTGGAAGAGAGTCCAGCCTCTCTCAAAGAGTTGGGTTCCAGAGCCCAGACTGTGCGTGGAGGTGAGCCAGACTATCTCTAGCCGGTACCGCTCAACCTCCCACACTAGCTCAGGCTCTTTCCCCCCCAGCAAGGTGACATTCCATGTCCCCATGGCCAGAGTCACCGTCCGGGGATTGGGTCGCCGGGGCCCCCGCCCACGACCACCACCCAAATCACATGGCACCGGCCCCTTCTGAACCCTCCTGCGGGTGTTGAACCTACTGGAAGGCGGGCCCACGTCACTCTTTTGGGCTGAACCCGGCCGGGTCCCGCAGGCTAAGATCCGGCCACCAGGTGCTCGCTTGCGAGCCCCAACCCCAGGCCTGGCTCCAGGGTGGGGTCCCGATAACGCCATTCCGGGCGACGTGAACGACCTTGTTTTCATACTTGTCATCAAGGGCATTGGAACTGCTCTTAGTCTGACCCGTCACCTAGGACCTGTTTGCCTTGGGAGACCCTACCAGGGACATTAAGCCCCAGACAACATAGCTCCTAGGATCATTCGGGTACTCTAACCCCTCCACCACGGTAAGGTGGCGGTTCAGAGGAGGAGCCAAGAGGCGTCTTCAGTTCTGACTAACTGGAGGGGAGTTCATGTGTACCTTCATGTGGGTTGCTAGGGCTGTAACGGTATTTGTAGCTGATCTCGCGTTAACCCTGACATCAAGTTTAAATCCACATCCATGATAAAACCTTAGCACGTTCCTGTCACTGATGAAGACCGTAAGAGGCAGCTTAAAGTTACATTTTCAGTCAGGCAGTCCCAAAGTCATTAAAACTCATCAATTGTGCCCTGCAGGTGTATTAATCTCCATCCAGAATGTGTACATGCATACATGCGTACATGCTCACAGACAAGTTGAGTCGAGCTGTTGTCTTCATTGTTGTACAACCACAATTGAATGAAAATCTGTCCACATATGTCAGGCAGGGATTTTTACAGCTGAAGTAATGTGTTCAACTTTTATTCCCTTCATGTTTAGTCACGTGTAGTTTCTGGGCTGTCTTCATCAAAGGTGTCGACGTGTAGTTTGACGATTAAAGAATTCTGCGAAGGCAAGGCTGGGTGGAAAGATAGAGCAATCTTTATTGAAACAGATCTCAAGCCTGCGTCCGACCCAGGGCGGCCGCTCCCTGGTGTTTTCAAATCATGGCAAAGTTCTCCCCAATCACTTTGCCCTCTGCTATATCAGAAATCCTATCGAGCCTTCAATCTTAGGAAATCTACAAGTGGCCACCACCCCCTTTTCTCCCCTTGTGCGGGCTTTTTTAAAGTCTATTGCTCGCATCTTCCTACTTTCTCTAATTGGTCACGTTGGTAGGTTGAGAATCCATCTATCCAATGGGAGAAATAGGAGTCAACTATCTCATCCATCTGGAATAGCTCATCTTCTGTATATTACCTCATTTCCGTGTCTTCATGCTTATATGGAAATTGTGTCAGCTCCGAACAGCTGGCCTAAGAGATACATTCAGTTTTAGTGCTCTTTAAGGGGCTCCTCAAGCGAAACTTGAACGCAAACACAGAGCTGATTAATGCCTCTGGGACCCCTGGACATGTACCGGCCACTTCACAAAAGTGCAACAGTGTACAAGCATTGTGCAACACATTGTTTATGCAAACAGTAACACGACTAACATGTCAGCTCATCTGCAAAGACATCATCCCGATGAGACAACTGGCAGCGCAACGAGGAAAGAGAGAGAGAGTCAACAGGACAACTTCTACTCCCCACAGCTTTTAAACAGCCTGACAGTGACGAGTCAGATGGGGCAACATGCATAACGAAAGGAGTGGTGTTTCATAGCCAAAGATATGCAGCCTTTTGCAGTGGTGGAGGGTGTTTTGTTGTATGATTAAAAACACTCGAGCCACAATATAAAATAAAATCCCCTCCCGCAAACACTTCAGCAACACGGTAATTCCCGCACTTTATGAAGAGACCCGATGAGGAATTGTTAGAGTTGTCGGACAGCCTATGTAGCGCTTACTAGTGATGGATGCAGTGTTGTTTTTGGCAGCGATTTTAGATTTCGTCTTAGTCTTAGTCTTTTGGACTAAAATGCTTTTTAATTTTAGTCAAATTTTAAATCACTTCTATTCTATTCTATAGTTTTAGTCCAGTTCTAGTCGATGAAAACTCAAACAGGTTTTAGTCTAGTTTTAGTCAGTTTAAGTTAAAAAAACAAAAACAAAAGAAGTATAGTCTTTTATCAAATTAATTTAGGTCAATAAAAAGATCTACAAGCTCACAATGTGTTGCAATGTGTTGAACTTGTAGATCTGCTTTTTTTACAACTTATGTGTGACACTCTTGTATGATGTAGGGCATCAATTCATGAAAAAACAGTTGAAATGTAATAATAATAATAAATAATAATAATATATTTAATTTGTAAAGCACTTTACATTTAAATAAATCTCAAAGTGCTACAGGAAAAGCACCAACAAAAGAAAACATTAGTAAAAGATAAAAAGAAAAACACCTGAAAGTCAAAAGCAACTTAGTGGTCATAGGCTCTGCTAAAAAGGAAAGTTTTAAGTCCTTTTTTAAAACATTCAACAGTCTGTACTGCCCTCAGGTATTCAGGAAGGCTGTTCCATAGACGAGGGGAGGCAGAACAGAATGCTCGGTCCCCTAAGGTGCGGAACTTAGTCCTGGTGGGGTGGAGACGGTGAGAGTTGGTCGAGCGGAGGGGCCGAGATGAGGTTTGTGTGGTTAGCAGTTCATTAAGATAGGAGGGGGCGTTGCCATGGACGCACTGGTGAGTGAGGAGGGAGACCTTGTAATCAATCCTGGCAGAGATGGGAAGCTAATGAAGTGAATGGAGGATGGGTGTGATGTGTTCATACTTTGGCACTCTCATCAGGATCCTAGCAGCACTGTTTTGCACATACTGGAGCCTTTGGATGCTCTTGCTGGGGGTTCCAATCAGTAGTGCATTGCAGTAATCCAGCCTGGAGGAGACAAAGGCGTGGACGAGCTTTTCGGCGTCAGGAAAGGAGAGTGAGGGTCGGAGTTTGGCAATATTATATTATTATTAGGGCCCAAGCAGGTCACGGACCTGTGAGGTCCCTATTGTAAGTGGAAAAATTAGGGCCCGAGCAGGTCATCGACCTGTGAGGTCCCTATTGTAATTGGAAGCACAGAAATTTTCTTCTCCAAGTTTGACTGCAGTTTTGGATGCCTGAACATACCCAAAAACTCACCAAATTTGGAATATACGTCACATCCGGCGAAAATTATGATCCTGCATTGTCACTGGGCGCCCCCTAATGTTCCTCCCTGCCTTCCACATGCGTGTAGACCAACAAAATTCGGTACGCAGATTCATCATGAGCAGACGCACAAAAAAGTCTGGGAGGCCCATACTCTCAGTCCAACAGGAAGTCCGCCATTTTGATGTGTGGCGGCATTTTTGTCCAATTCATGCCTACTTTGAAAATTATCTTGTCCTAGAGCTTAAACACCACAGTCTTCAAATTAACTCAGTTATCTTCTTCATGCCTTGAAGAACAAAAGTTATGGAAATCATTCAGCTGCGCCAAACTTTAGTGGGCGTGGCGGTGGAAACCATTTTTTCCCCTCGCCGTCGAGCATCAAAGTTTTATAACTTCAACATACAATTTCCTATCCACACTAAACTGCTCGTAAGCGTAGAGGCTGTCTCCCTGAATACATCTCCGCATCAATACTAAGTCAGCCATTTTGCTTTTGGCCGCCATTTTGAAATATTGCCAATCTTCGTACTTGAATTATCTCCTCCTACAGACGTAACACCACCGACTTCACAGTCACTCAGTATCATCCTCTGACCTTGAAGATGAAAAGTTATGGAAATCTTTATCCTACGTCATACCTGCTGGCCGCGGTGGAGCGGTATATTCAAATCCTTCGCCGTAAAGCATCAAGTCCTCATAACTTCTTCATACAATTTCCTATCTCGACCAAATCTCACAGGAATGTAGAGGGAGTCGCCCTGAATAGATCTGTGCTGTCATTGGGCGTGGTCGTGTCCTGCACGCTCTGTAGCGCCCCCTATTGTGATGCCCCGCCTCCTGCATGCGATAGATGAACAAAATAGGTATGCAGATTCATCATGAGCAGACGCACAAAAAACCCTTTTGGACCGATACGTCACTCCAACAGGAAGTCCGCCATTTTGATGTGTGGCGCCATTTTTGTCAGATTCATGCCTACTTTGAAAACTATCTTGTCCTAGAGCTTAAACACCACAGTCTTCACATTCACTGAGCATTATCTTCATGCCTTGAAGATAAAGAGCTAAGGAAATCTTTCTGCTACGTCACACTTGGTGGGCGTGGCGGTGGAAGCCATTTTTTTCCTTCGCCGTGAAGCATCAAGGCTTTATAACTTCAACATACACTTTCCAATCTACACCATAGGGCACATTCATGTAGACGGTGTTGCCCGGAATACGTCTCTGCATCAATACTAAGTCGGCCATTTTGATTGTGGCCGCCATTTTGAAATATTTCCAATCCTAGAACTGTAATGACATCCTCCTATAGATTTAACACAACAGACTTCACAGTCACTCAGTATCATCCACAGACCTTAAAGATGAAAACCTGTTCAAAGCTTTCGCCTACATCATACGTACCTGTTTTCTCCCCAGCATCACATGAAAATAACAAGTGAGCACGCAATCCAACCGTGCCCCAGCCTGACGTAACCGCTGGCCGTGGCGGTGCAGTCCATTTGAATCCCTGCCATGAAGCATCAAGTCCTCGTAACTTCACAATACGATGTCCTATCTGCGCCAAATATCTCAGGAATGTAGAGGGAATCGCCCTGCATATATCTGGGCATCAAAACTGTGTCACATCCATAGCGCCACCCACTGGACACAGGAAATCAGACAAAAATCGTCCGAATGATATGACGTTTACTGCTTGATTTCTCCCCGTCGTGACATGCAAGTAACAGGTGAGCACGCAGTCCGACGGCGCCACGTGCGTGGACTGCGAGGGCCCGTTCATCACTGCTTGCAGTTTTAATTATTAGGGAGCCAAGCCCGAGGGGCCGAGGACCAGCGGTGCTAGGAACCCTATTGTAATTGTAAAGATTTTTAGTTTTATTTTTCTCCGGCTAAAAGTGGTGCTGCAGCCTAAACCGTGCAAGGGAGGGTGGTGCAATTTGGAGGGTTAATCCAGACTCCTGCGAATATGTCAGACACAAAAAACTACATATATCCGCCTGCAGGGGGCGCTATGACAGAGGAAAATAAGTTTTTGCCTATAACTCCCACACCGTATGTCGTACATTCAAAAACCTTGTATCCTCAGATTCCCTGAATGGAGCTGAATCACTTTGCGATTGGCCACGCCCACTTCCGGTTAGAAAGTTTTTTCACAAAATCGCAAAAACTGGAAAACCTACTTTTTCGAACTCCTCCTTGGGATTTGTCCGATCGGTGTGAAACTTGGCACATACACTCTTCAGCTGGACCTGATCTAAAGATATCAAAAGAATTTTGCTCTGTCAAGAAATGCGCAAATTGTTAATAAACACATTTCTGTAGCTAGCTATAAAAATGTGAACTGTTTGATATCTTGGTCAAACTACATGCTATTAACACCAAATTTCATATCCTTGGTTGCCATGACACTGGGAAGGGATGAGCTGAATTTGGTGAACTTTGACCAGTAGGGGGCGCTAAAAATATGGGAAGTTGATATCTCTTGAACGGCTACACTGATTTTCACGAAATTTGGTTGGTATGATGTAGGGCCAATCCTGAGGCCATATCTAGAAGGTGGTCATGACTGGTCAATGTGGGCGTGGCTTATTACAAGATAAACAACAAACATTAATTTCAGCCAAACTATTATGCTGAGAGCTTTGAAATGTATATGGTACACAAAAAACAAAAAAACACAGTTTTTCCAAAACAAAAATTGCACATGTACTCCACTAGGTGGCGCTATAATGGATGCAATCGCGTTTTTGCCTGTAACATCCACATTTTCAATAACATATTTGCAAACCTTATATCCATATGTTTCCTGGATGGAGCTGGGTTTTCTGACATAGGACACGCCCACTTCTGCTGCACATTTCATTCGCTAAACTGCTGCATATGAAAAACCTACTTTTTCGAACTCCTCCTACAATTTAAGCGCCCTCTGCCTGAAACTTTGCACATACAATCTCCAGAAGTGTATGATGAAAAGTTATCAAAAGAATTTTGGCACTCCAAAAAATCTGCTAGTTATAACCAAACAATCTTTTTTGCTCGCTAAAAAACACATATTGTTTCATATTTCGGTCAAACTAAATGCTTTCAACATCAAACGTATGTCAATTGTTCCTGAAGTCATCCAGAGGCTCATCGCCAAATTTGGTGCAAATTGGAGTATAGGTAGCGCTATAATGGATGCAATCGTGTTTTTACCTTTAACTTCCACAGTTTAAATAACACATTCACAAACCTAATATCCATATGTTCTATCAATAGACCTGGGTTTTCTGACATAGGACACGCCCACTTCTGCTGCACATTTCGCTTGCTGAATCGCCAAATATGCAAAACCTACTTTTTCAAACTCCTCCTTGGGATTTTCTCCGATCTGCATGAAAAGTGGCACATACACTCTCCAGCTGGACCTCATCTACAGTTATCAAAAGAATTTTGCTCGGTCAAAAAATGCGCAAATTATTAAAGAACAAATTTCTGTAGCTAGCTATAAAAATGTAAACTGTTTGATATGTCAGTCAAACTAAATGCTATCAAAACCAAATTTAAGATCCTTGGTTGGCATGGCACTGGGGAGGGATGAGCAGAATTTGGCAAATTTTGGCCACTAGGGGGCGCTAAAAAGATGAGAAGTTTATATCTCCTGAAAGGCTACACCGAATTTTACGAAATTTAGTCAGTATGATGTAGGGCCAATCCTGAGGCCATATCTTGAAGGTGGTCATCATGACTGGTCAATGTGGGCGTGGCTTATTACAACATATCCAAATAGGCACACATTCAGCCTTTTGCGCTTCAAGCGCACTTCCCATTACAGCGAAAACCATGGCTCAGACATTGGCCTGTGTCCTCACTTTTACCCCGTGCCCGGCATTCTTTGGGGCCAACTTCGGTGGGCTCTGTGGTGCACGGGGTCCGAGTTGCGTGGGGGGGCTTGGCCCCCGTTCATAACTGCTTGCAGTTCTAGTTATTATTATTATTATTATTATTATTATTATATAGACGTTTGATGTGAGCCTCAAAGGTGAGGTGAGGGTCAAATATAACACCAAGGTTAGTGACGGATGTGGAGAGGGGAATGACCTGCCCGGAAAACGTGATGCTGGTTATGGAGGATGACTGGATCTGGTGAGGGGTGCCAACAAGTATGACTTCTGTTTTGGAGCTGTTTAACTGCAGGAAGTTGTGCTTCATCCACGCCTTTATCTCCTCCAGACAGGTGGTGATAGTAGATAGTGGTGATGGTGGAAGCAAAGTTGCAGAGGGGCTTTAGTCCATTTTAATGTACAGTTGTGTGTCATCTGCATAACAATGAAATGAGACTCCAAAGCGACTAATGATCTGGCCAAGGGGGAGCATCATCTTCTCATGAAGACTCATCTTCATGAGTGTGAAGAGGGTGGGGCCAAGGACTGACCCTTGAGGGACCCCACAGGTGACAGTGTGTGTCCCTGATCTTGCACCTCCAATGGAGACTTACTCTGTCCTGTCGATGAGATACGAGTGGAACCAGTCGAGAGCGGTGTCAGTAAGTGTGATGGTGTGATGTAGGCGGTTGAGAAGTATACAGTGGTCGACAGTGTCGAATGCTGCAGACAAGTCAAGGAGGATGAGGAGAGAAGGTGAGCCAGCATCAGCCGTCATCAGCAAGTCATTTGTGACCCTCATCAGAGCTGTTTCAGTGCTGTGGGCGGAGCGAAAACCAGACTGAAACCTTTCGAAAAGGTTGTTTTGTTTCAGGTGATCCTGTAGGCAGGCAGAAACAGCTTTTTCTAGAACCTTGGAGAGAAATGGAAGGTTGGAAATGGGCCTGTAGTTGGCAAGGATTTCAGGGTCCAAGGAGGGTTTTTTAAGGATTGGTCTGATTATGGCCGTTTTTAGGGCAGGTGGAACATGGCCAGCTTGGATGGAGTGGTTTATCACTGTAGTGATCAGAGGACTTAGAGATATTTGTTTTCACCAGGACTGCAGGAAAGGGGTCAAGGGCACAAGTAGAGGGTTTCATCCTCCTGATGATGTCCTCAACCTCTTGCTGTGAGACTTCAGGGAAGCAGTGGAGAGGCTGGGAGATCGCAGACTGTGGGTCAACAGTCAGGATAGGTAGAGTGGAGAGACAGCCAGATAGGATGGCATGGATGGAGTCAATTTTGGAGCTGAAAAAGGCCATGAAATTGTTGCAGTGTTCTTCTGTAGTTTCTATGTGCGGGGCTGTTTGTGGCTTGAGGAGATGATTAATGGTGGAGAATAGCTGCTTAGAGTTTCCAGTATTCTCTTTTATTATGTTGTCCAGTGACATTATGATGTCTGCTGATTCGGGACAATGCACTGTTTTAGTTCTCTTAGATCTGTCCTCATCCTTTGACACCGTCGACCACCAGATCCTGCTGAGAAGACTGACGGATGAAGTAGGACTGTCAGGGTCAGTTTTACATTGGTTCTCGTCATACCTATCTGGGCGTAGCTTTAGTGTCACAGCTAACCAAATAAGGTCTGTGTAGTACTGAGTACTGAGACTTCTTATAGTATCTAGAGGGAGCTCTAGGCTCCAGGTGTGGTTACCTGGCAGGAAGTCTATATATAGAAGAAGCATGTCAAGTGACTCTCCCTATGTGTGTGTGCTGCCTACCATGTGCCAGTAAAAAGCCAAGCAACCTATTTTTTGGTGTCCTGCGTCCTCTTTGAGTTTTCTGGAGTCACAATGTTATATTGGCGACGAGGATAATCTGGATGAGAGTTTTTGTGTTTTTTGCCCTACTGGTTACTTGATTGCTTGATTGGATGATTGGACTCCAGGGAGACAATGGCCCTGGTGGAAAGGGAGAAGAGGTGAGATGGCGACAATAAGATCTTTGCCACCATTTGATGCAAAAGTACAAGCTTGGGAGGAATGCTGTGAAATAATGGAACACTTCTTTACTGCAAATGATATCGCTGAAGGAGATAAAGAGAAGTATTGCTAAGTGTGGTGGGAGCACAAACTTACAGTTTGATGAGAAATCTCTTAAGTCCTGAAAAACCTGGAGATAAGACTTTTGCACAATTGGTCACTTTGTTAAAAAACCACTTTAACCCCAAACCTAGTGAACTTGTCCAGAGATTCAAATTTGATTCATGTATGAGGAGACCCACTGAATCTGTGGCTGAATATGTGGCTGAGTTAGGAAAATTGGCACAAGATTGTAATTATGGACAGACGCTTCCACAAATATTACAGGAGAGGCTGGTATGTGGAATAAATGATGACCGCATCCAGAGAAGATTATCGTCAGAGACCAATCTCACATTTGAAAGTGCTCTGTCTCTTGCCCAAGCAATGGAGTCTAACAACAAAAACGTGCAGGATTTGCAGGCAAAAGTGGGAGCCATGTCCTGTAATGCAGTGAGGGCTGGTGGAGCAGAGAGCATGGGGAAGAAGAGAGCCAGGGGAGGTCCGAAAAGGATAAAGATTGTTATCGCTGCAGGGGTAAGCATGCACCTGAAGATTGTCGGTTCAAAAAGGAAAAAAATGTCATGCATGTGGAATGACCGAACACATTGCTCGAGCATGAACATCATTACCCCTGTTAAGTATTCTGACTGGGCAGCTCCCATAGTTCCTTTGCTCAAACCTGATGGTAACTGTAGATTGTGTGGAGATTATAAATTGACTGTCAATAGAGTCTCCACCTTGGAACAGTACCCCATACCCAAAGTGGAGGATTTGATGGCAGTGTTAGCTGGTGGGAAACAGTTCACAAAACTGGATATGAGTTGGTATCTGGTATCTCGCACTTTGGCACCAGCAGAGAAGTAATACTCACAACTGGATAAAGAAGGTTTGGCTGTGATCTTTGGAATTAAAAGGTTTCACAATTACCTCTATGGCCGACACTTTACAATTGTAACTGACCATAAGCCCCTGATTTCCCTGTTCAATGAAACAAAACCTGTTCCTCAGATGGTGTCTCCACTTGTTCAGCGTGGGTCTGTATGGCTCAGAGCTTATGAGTATCACATTGTATACCGGCCTGGAAGGCAGCATATCAATGCAGATGCCCTCAGCAGACTTCCCCTGCCAGAAACATTCCCTGCTGAGGAAGAGGAGGATCTGGTGCTGATGCTGGATGGAATGGATGATACACCAGTGACCACAGAACAAGTAAAACATTGGACCGCTAAAGATGTGACATGGTCACATGTGCATGAATATGTGCTAAAAGGATGGCCTTCCGTAGTAGAGCTTAAACTCATGCCATATTTCACTCGCTGCTTAGAGCTCAGTGTGCGAGATGGATGTGTTCTGTGGGGTGCTCGAGTTATTATTCCTCAGAAAGGCCATACAACGCTGTTAAAGTTGCTACATCATTCCCACCTGGGAATGTCTCGGATGAAAGGACTGGCCCGGTCGTATGTCTGGTGGCCACAGATCAATCAGGAGGTTGAGAGGGAAATAAATCAGTGTGATGCATGTCAACAGAAGAGCATGTCTCCCTCTACAGCACCCTACATCCCTGGGAATGGCCAGAGAAGCCCTGGACTCGACTACATGTGGATTACGCAGGTCCGTTTTTGGGCAAGATGTTTCTGGTGCTGGTTGATTCCCATTCTAAATGGATGGATGTATATCCGGTGACTACAGCGACCTATCATGGCACCATTGAAAAGCTCAGACAAAGTTTCAGTGTCCATGGATTGCCGCAGATGTTGGTGAGTGATAATGCTACATGCTTTACAAGTGCTGAGTTTGCTGATTTCGTGTCTAAAAATGGAATAAAGCATGTGACTTCAGCCCCTTTTCATCCTTCGTCGAACGGATTGGCTGAAAGAGTGGTTCGGACTTTAAGGAGGGGATGAAGAGGAGGCAAGGAGGAAATGAGAGCTTGGAAGCAAAGGTGTCCAGATTCCTGTTTAGTTACAGAATCACTCCGCATTCTACTCCAGGCTTGTCCCCGGCTGAAATGCTGATGTCAAGGAGGCCCAGGTCTGCATTTGACCTGTTACTCCCAGATTTGTAGTCTAAGGTGGAAAAGAAACAGTGGAAACAAAAAGTTAAGTTATGGTCCCAAATGGATCCCTTGAAAAAATTAAAGCTGCACGGGTCCTCTGTCATGTACAGTCCTCATTGGAAATGGACAGGTCGTGAGGAGACATGTTGAACAGATCAGGAAGAGAGAGCTAAGTGGTGTTACAGATATAGATCCCAGTATACCTCAGGCTGTGAGCATCCTATCTCCTGTGATGCCAAAACAAGTGCAGTCTCCTGAGGTCCAGACCTCTGACTCTATACCCCACGTGAAAGACTCTGAGAGTGGCCCACCGATGCTGGGGAGTGGGTCCCCACCGGTATTGGGGGAACAGTTAACACCACCCTTAAGGCGCTCTATTAGAGAGAGGGACCCTCCTGATTATTATAGGCCTTAATTAAGCAGTAAAGATAAATAACAACAAAGAATACTGATTTATCAGCTCTGCAGAGAATACTACTGTTTAACTTTAGTTGTTAAACAATATTTTTATTCTAAGTAGTTAGATGCCGATTTATGTGTATGGCATTTATAGTTCAGTTAACATTTAAATTTAAGTTAAAATTTAGGAGTTAAATTGAAGAGCGTTCAACTTATAAATGTAAGTAAAATGTGCAGGCCTTATGTTGGTTAATTGTCTTATTTTCTCTTGCAGTGAGTGTTGTCTGCAGACCTGAGAAGGGAGGGATGTAGTATCCTGAGACCTCTTATAGTATCTAGAGGGAACTCTAGGCTCCAGTTGTGGTTACCTGGCAGGAAGTCTATATATAGAAGAAGCATGTCAAGTGACTCTCTCTCTCTGTGTGTGCTGCCTACCATGTGCCAGTAAAAAGCCAAGCAACCTATTTTTTGGTGTCCTGCGTCCTCTTTGAGTTTTCTGGAGTCACAATGTTATAGTCTGAGTCAGCAGATCTGTTGTGTGGAGTCCCTCAAGGTTCTGTCCTGGGTCCTGTTTTATTTTTGTTGTATTTGATCCCCTTGGGAAAAATCCTCCAGAGATTTTCTGATGTTTCGTACCACATATTTGCTGATGATATTCAGCTTTACTGCTCTTTAAAGCCAACTGAGCTCCAGAGGCTAAATTCCTTAGTTCATTGCTTGGTGGAAATAAAACAATGGCAAAGTGATAACACCTTGCAGCTAAATGTGGAAAAAACAGAAACACTGGTTATTGCCCCTGATGACTCAATTCCAGGGTTGAATCAGTACTTGGGTGACTTGGGCCAGTCTGTTAAACTGACTGTGTAATGTGAATTTTTATCAGGCGCATGAAAGATAAAGATAAATAAAAGCTTCAGCAACTGCATGGCTTATTGGCCTAAATGGTCTTTAGAAACACATTTCAGTGCACTACTTTTGTGATATAAAAATTTCCAAATTAGCTGCCACGTAGGTCCAGTTGCATTTCTGAAGCAGACAGCCCACGAGAGTCATTTATCCATTTAGATGCAGCCACTGAGTGTTTGCAAGGCTGTAGCTTGTGTTGTTGTCACTACAATTTGCCACAGCAATACGAGTGGCAACACTAGCTGGTGGAACACACAAATCTTTTCCTGGACTCTTCTATTGCTCTTCTTTTTTTACATCCATCTTTCTCTCACTGTTTTTAATGTCTTATTCTCTTTATCTCTCCATTTTTTGGTTTTCTAGTCTATAATGATATCTTGGTGTCAGGGCGTGGTGACTCCTTTTTCATCCGGACCCACTTTGAGTATGAGAGGGAGACTCCTCAAAGCCTAGCCTTCAGCCGGGGGGACATCTTCAAGGTGGTGGACACACTCTATGACGGCAAGCTCGGCAACTGGCTGGCAATCCGTATTGGCAAGGACAAGGAGCTGCTGGAGAAGGGCATCATCCCCAACAAAAGCAGGTAAGGCCATCAGCCAGTCCCTTTGAATGTGCCTACAAAGCTTATGAATCTGTCCTTCAGAGTGTTCAAGACCTCAGTGTATTTCAGAGAAAATGTCATAAAGTCGTCAATGCAGCATTACCTGCCTGATTCATCATGTCAAGACTGCAGAGTTGTTAAAGAGAGATTAAGGAGGTAGTCTGGTGGTACCAGGGGAAAATATGACTGCAGGCTTTTTACAATTTAAATGTGCACATGCAGGAAACACTTAAAGGGATAGTTCAGGTTTTTTGATATGAATCTGTATGGCATCCCTGTCAGCAGTGTAGTGCATCAACACTGACTTACCCCCCGACAGTGTCCTGTGTGCCGAGTTCTTGCCCGGCTTTGGTGCTGACGAAAGTAGTCCGGCAAGTTGTCTGGGGTCACGAAAATAAAGCCTTTTTTCTTCTCAAAACAAATGTGTTCAAAAGAGTGATTACTTTGCATCACAAAACCGTTGTCCACGAAAAAATCAGACCTCATATTCGCTTGGTGCTATTTTCTCTCGATTCGTATCACTGCGCGCTGCCGCCAGCTGACAGCCGCGCACAAATCCAACACTTTTTTCAGTTGTTTGGCAGTGTTTTACGTGCTCGGACCAACGACCACAGCGACGCGAGAGAGCTAACGTGAGAGCTAGCTAGCGATAAGTTTATAAGCTGTGGCATGATGAGATCCCATTCATGGCAGCAGTAGCACTCCACCTCTGTGGGCATTATTTGACACTTAAAACAAGTGCACCACCAAGTGTCAACCGGTCTCTCACGGCTCCAGCTGTGGCTCCAGCTTCAACCTGTACCACTTCTCTGTCCCTCCTGTCTCTCTCCGCCCGTTCTTACTCCATCTGGCGAATTTCGGCGTCAGTGTATTCGGGTTCGTAAAGATACCACCTTGGCTCTGTGCTAAAGTCTTCATGATCGTCGGTGTCGTAGTCAGACATGTTGTTAACTTTCTGAGCAGTAAACACAGTGAAACAGGCTGGCAAGCAGTGGCAGCGCGCAGTGATACGAATCCAGAGAAAATAGCACCAAGCGATTATGAGGTCTGACTTTTTCGTGGACAATGGTTTTGTGATGCAAATTAATCACTCTTTTGAACACATTTGTTTTGAGAAGAAAAAAGGCTTTATTTTCGTGACCCCAGACAACTTGCCGGACTACTTTTGTCAGCACCAAAGCCGGGCAAGAACTCGGCGCACAGGACACTGTCGGGGGTAAGTCAGTGTTGATGCACGACACTGCTGACAGGGATGCCATACAGATTCATATCAAAAAACCCGAACTATCCCTTTAAGATGTTGCACTTCATACTGACTAGATAAATCGAAGCACATTGAGGCTTTGAGGGATACATCTCCTTGGGAGATCATAAGGCTCCTACCATTAGCCTGAGAGGGATCAGTTACTATATAGAAGGGGTTTAGTTATACACGTTTCATGCAGTTCAACACTTTAGTGATAATACAGAAAGTTTAAAGTTAGTAACCTTTGTTTTGGGTATGTATCTGTTTTGGGTAATTGCAAGCCAGCTGTAACTCCCTTCGGTTGAAATCACGAACAAGGCGCTCTTTGTTTACGGGCATTTATTGCATCTTCATGCCGTAAGAACTAAATAAAATAAAGTAAACAAATCATACAATTAGTCCACGTAATACAGAGCATTCTCATAGAGAATAACAGTTAAATACATATTACAGACACATAAGATAGCTTGCATGTTCAACTAAATTCACAGATAATTAAATCAAACAATACAATCGTCATGGTAACGTTACTACCACGTGAACTGGAGCGCTGGTCACATATAACGTGAACAACAAACTGGCTTATTTACCTCATTGGCCGCATTAACTCAAAGGGGTTATAAGTCTTCTCTTCATTCAAAAGTTTGTGCATTCGCACACAACAACAAAAAATCCTTGAGACTCAAAAATCGTCTCCCATTCTCCGTCAACCTGCCAGGTGCTCTTCCTGTTGCGGCGTGCCGATATAAAAGAACCGACTGCAACACACACTGAACATTGGTTCCGCTTTAAATAAGTTACAATTCCCCTATCAATATTCTTGTTACACAACACAAAAATATTCCCTTTTATTTATAAAACAGAAACTATTCTTGGATTAATCAAATAATTAAATAAACTTAAAGTGGATAACTGCATGATGGCAGCTACACCAGCACTGGGTGAGAAAATGGACAAGCACACAAGTCCACAGTGGCAGTGATTGCCATCCAGGAAGGCTGATTTACACTCATCTATCACCCACTCTATTGACCTGATTTGACACCCTCTGACCTCTTCCTCAGGATGAAGAAGGTTGAAGAACTTGATTGCTTCACACAGGAATAAGCGCGTAAAGGGAGGGGACTATGTTGAAAAATAAATGTGCCCGTTTTTTTTGTGTTTTTTTTTATTGACTCTTTGGCCATGAACTGAGTGCAGAGTCAATGACATATACAGTATGTTTTTTAGATGAGGTCAGGATCACAAAATTCCAGCATGTTATCATTCCCAATGAGTCAAATACAGAAGCCTGGTCAGTCACTTCTATTTTTGACACTGTAGGTATCCCTTTAGCATCACCCCTCAATTGCAGTAGTAAAAAAGAGCAAGAAAAGTTCAAGTAAGGGGAAGATTGGATGGGACAAACAGCGGACATTCCCTGTGAACACTGGACTTTGTATCCTAAGAGCCAAAACGTATTTGTTATTAATTTATGTAGCGTGAGTAAGCTAACATACGTAAATTATGTAACTTACATTATGTGTTAAGTGACGTTAGTAACATCACTAAGTTAACTTTCGGACAAGACTGAATGTAGTCATTTTAACCTAAAGTATGGTCTTTTCTTAAATCAAACCAAACTGCAACAGTTTGACAACGCAAATAACATTCCGAAAATCATAATATGTAAATGTTTGTCAGCAAGCTTTGTTTTGAAGGTGTAACTGGACATTGAATATAATGTATTACTGCTAACTTGAACGCACAGCCCTTCACGTGCAACACTAGAGGGGTATGTAGATAGATTTAAGCTTAAGGCAACGCAAGCTTCAATTTGTTTGGAGGGAGAAGGTAATTAAAAGGGTGTTGAAAAACTGTCCATAATGTATGAAAAGCATCAAAAATTTAAAAAAGCACATCATATAACTTAAATTGCACTCACTCGACAAGATAGCAAGGTGGCATGGCTTTAGGGACCAGCACCACGTAGGCACAACAGGTGTGACTGCTCGCTGGGTTTATAAATACGTACTGTCACATTTGCAGTTTGTGTGAACAGATTATATTTTTCTTCCCAATCTTTATCACAATTCTCTGGGACTGCTGTAAATGTACTTGAATTTATGGGATCACTGACAAGCCCGGTGAGCTTTCAGACAGTGGATCAGATAGGTCTGTCCTCACAGGCCCACAGACCATCTCCTGTTTATCTCAAAAAACAGATGTCCCATTAGACTCCTATCCGGCCAACCATTATTCCACTCATCCTTCATTTCCTCTTTTATCTTTTCCCCCCATCACCACTCCCCGTTTCATTCAGCCTCTTTTGAAATGTCGTATCTTCTTCCCTGCCGTCCTCGCTGTCATCTGACTTCTCCTTCTCTTTGACATTATTCATGCTCTTTGACCACAGGGTCCCTCCTGTCTGAATCTTTCTCATTGACAAATCGTCTTTCAGTGGCACAATATGAGGAAGAAACATTACACTAATTGGCCCAAGAGGGTTACTGTAAGTGGAGGAAATGATTATTTGGTCCCTCACTGATTTTGTAAGTTTGCCCACTGACAAAGATATGAACGGTCTATACTTGTAATGGTAGGTTTATTTTAACAGTGAGAGACAGAATATCAAAAAGAAAATCTACAAAATCACATTTTAAAAAAAAGATAAAAATTGATTTGCATTTCATTGAGTGAAATATTTTTAGTATTTGATCCCCTACCAACCATGAAGAATTCTGGCTCCCACAGTCCTCTCGCTTTAAGAAAGTACTGTCCACAGAATTAATCAATCAGACACCAACCTTTCCATCATGGGCAAGACCCAAGAGCTGTCTAAGGACATCAGGGACAAGATTGTAGACCTGCATAAGGCTGGAATGGGCTACAAGACCATTGGCAAGAAGCTGGGTGAGACGGAAACAACTGTTGGTGCTATAATTCGAAAATGGAAGATACACAAAATGACCATCAGTCTCCCTTGGTCTGGGGCTCCATGCAAGATCTCACCTCGTGGGTTATCAATGATCATGAGAAAGGTGAGGGATCAGCACAGAATTACACGGGAGGAGCTTGTTAATTATCTCAAGGAAGCTGGGACCACAGTCACCAAGAAAACCATTGGTAACACACTACGCCATAATGGATTAAAATCCTGCGGCACACGGAAGGTCCCCTGCTCAAGAAGGCACATGTACAGGCCCGTCTGAAGTTTGCCAATGAACACCTAAATGATTCAGAGAATGACTGGGAGAAGGTGATGTGGTATGATGAAAACAAAATCGAGCTCTTTGGTATCAATTTGACTCGCCGTGTTTGGAGGAAGAGGAATTCTGACTATGACCCTAAGAACACCATGCCCACCATCAAGCATGGAGGTGGAAGGGGACAGGTCAACTTCACGGCATCGAGGGAAAGATGGATGGGGCCTTGTACCGTGAAATCCTGGGTGGCAACCTCCTTCTCTCAGCCAGGACAATTAAAATGTGTTGTGGATGGGTCCTCCAGCACGACAATGACCCAAAACATACAGCCAAGGCAACAAAGGATTGGCTCAAAAAGAAGAACATTAAGGTGATGGAGTGGCCAAGCCAGTCTCCGGACCTTAATCCTATCGAAAATATGTGGAGGGAGTTGAAGCTTTGAGTTGCAAGCGACAGCCTCGGAACCTTAAAGGGACAGTGTGTAATATATCGAGTATTTAGCACCATCTAGCTGTGAGGCTCTACATTGCAACACTATTTTGCTCACCCCTCCCGTCCTGCAGACGTTCCAGAAGCTACGGTGGCCCTGACGGACAAAAAACTCATTTTCAAAATATGGACTCTTTCCCAACAGCGTTGAGTATTTCTACTGATTCAAGTAATGAGGTAGAGATGTAGTTAGTTAGATGTTAGTTAGTGACGAGCGCTTTCGTTAAGCTCCCTCTCAGTTCCGCAGTCAAGCTAGCTCTGAGCTAAATGGCGTTTAGCCTTACTACGTAGTGCTTTGTGTCCCTCTCGGCAGTCCATAATTTTTTTACACCTGGAGAGACATGGCGGACTCCGTAGAGCTTACCCATGCTATCTATATTCAGATAGGTAATTCTTCGCTCGGGAGGATATGTCATATTGTTGGCAGAGGTAATTGTGCAACAATGCAGACTTACTTATGAACGAAGACGTTGCTTTGAGTTAATAAATTACTTAAATAATTACACACTGTCTGTTTAAGGATTTGGAGGGAATCTGCAAAGAGGAGAGGTCCAAAATCCTCCTGGGGGGGGGGGATTGTTTTTTTCCAATGCTCCGTGCAAAGTAGAAATAGAAATACAGCATGAATGGAAACAAGAGATAAAAATATAATAAAATACTAAAATAGACTATGATATAATAAAGTAGCAGTAGCTCAGTCAGTAGAGACTTGGCTTGGGGACTGGAGGGTGGCCGGTTCAAGTCCAGCTACAGACCACAATAGGGAAGTGGACTGGTAGCTGAAGAGGTGCCAGTCCACTTCCTAGGTTACTGCCGAGGTGCCCTTCAGCAAGGCACTGAATCCCTCATGTGTGTTCCCGGGCGCTGACATAGCAGCCCACTGCTCCTAGCTTGTGTGTGTATGTGTATACTTAGAATGTGCAGCTAGTGATGGGTTAAATGCAGAGGACAAATTTCAGGTGTGTTTACATGTCTGACAAATAAAGATTCTTCTTCTTCTTCTATACAAGAAATGGTTGTAGCGTTATAAATTAAATGAGAATGAGTAGTTATATAATTTTTTGTTTTATAAATAGCCAAATGAGTCTGATCATCAGAGGGAGGAGTTGTACAGTTAAATGGCCTCAGGTAGGAATGACTTCCTGTGGCGCTCAGTGGTGCATTTAGGAGCAATTAGTCTCTGGCTGAAGGTGCTCCTCTGTTTGACCAGAGCGTTGTGGAGAGGGTGAGAGCCATACTGCAGTATCGCCTGCACCTTCGACAGCATCCTCCTGTCTGTCACTACTGTCAAAGTGTCCAGCTCCACCCCCACAACGTCACTGGCCCTTCAGCTTATTGAGTCTGTTGGCATCGGCTACTCTCAGTCTGCTGCCCCAGCACACCACAGCAAACAGAATGGCACTGGCCACCACAGACTCATAAAACATTCTCAGCATTGTCCGGCAGATGTTAAAGGAGCGGAGACTCCTCAGAAAATAGAGGCGGCTCTGTCCCTTCTTGTAGAGGACTTCGGTGTTCTTAGTCCAGTCCAGTTTATTGTCGATGAACACCCCCAGATACTTGTAGTGTTTGACGATGTCACCATTATGCCCCAGGATGGAAACTGGGGTCACTGGTGTCCTGGTTCTCCTCAGATCTACCACCAGCTTTTTTGTTGTGTTGAGCTGCAGGTGGTTCAGCTCACACCATGTAACAAAGTTATCCACCACAGCCCTATACTCAGCCTCCTCAACCTTGCTGATACATACAGCAGAGTCATCAGAAAACTTCTGAAGATGGCAAGACCCTGTCTGGTAGTTGAAGTCCGTGGCATAAAGGGTGAAGAGGAAAGGAGAGAGGACAGTCCCTTGTGGGGCCCCGGTGTTGCTGACCACTGTATCTGACACACAGTGCCTCAAGCGGTCGGCCAATGAGGTAATCCACAATCCAGGACACAAGGGGGGGATCCACCAGCATCGCTGTCAGTTTGTCACCCAGTAGCGCTGGCCTGATGATATCGAAAGCACTGGAGAAGTCAAAGAACGTGACCCTCACAGTGCTCCCCAGCTTGTCCAGGTTGGCATAGACGTGGTTCAGCAGGTCAATGAGGGCATCCTCAACTCCAATCCAGGGCTGGTAGGCAAACTGGAGGGGATCCAGGTGCTGCCTGACCATAGGCCTGAGCTGCTCCAGGATGAGTCTCTCCAGGGTCTTCATGATATGTGATGTCAGTGCCACAGGTCAGAAGTCCGAAGACCGTTGGGCTACGGCGTCTTTGGCACTGGAACGAGGCAGGATGACTTCCACATCACAGAGACCCCCTGGAGGCTCATCGTGTCATGCTGAAGACACGATGATGCACTCCACAGAGCTGTTCGGCGCAGGCTCTGAGAACCCGTGGGCTGACACCATCAGGGCCAGCAGCCTTACTGGCGTGGAGTTTGCTTAGCTGTCTCCTAACATGTAGAGTTGTAAACAGTGCAGGTAGAGGAGGGGGAGAGTTGAAGTCCAAAGTGAGAGGAGGGCAGATAGCATGGGAGCCAGAGGAGGTGTGAGGAGTGGAGGATGGGTGTGAGGGGCTCATAAAGTTGGATGAGCTGCTATAGGAGGAGGAGGGGGGGTCAGAAGCAGTGGTGGCTGGAGACAGTCAGCAGGAGAGCCAGCAGGGGCTTAGGCTCCAGTGTCAAACCTGTTGAAGAACAGATTTAGCTCATTGGCCCTAGCCACACTACCATCAGCTCCACTGCTTGTTGGTCTGAAACCAGTGATCAAGTCCTCAATCCACTCCGGACCTCCCTCATGTTATTCTGCTGGAGTTCCTCTCCAGCTTCCTCCTGTAGCCATCCTTAGCCTCTTTGATCTTGCTATTCAGCTCCCTCTGTGAGGCCGTCCAGATGAAAACACTCTTTTGCGAAAACGCACATGTATTGCATCGTTTTGGCCAACCGTCCACACGGATCCTGAAAACGCTTTCAAACGTTTTCATGTGGACGGCGCTTACTTTCCTAAACGATGACGCCATCGCCCCACCCCTCGACCTCTTGCCTCTGACTTCTGAACCCAACCCCACAGTTTGAACGTCTCATAACAACAACAACAACAATGGCGGACTACATGCTTCTCTGTTTTTGGTGAATGTCAAGTGCCCCATATAGGTCTGTAATATGAACTACAGCGTTTTCGGTCGTTTTCAGTGGATCTGTATGGATGCAAATATTCTTGAAACGATGCTGAGGAAGACAGAGAAAAAAGAAATCATTTTCGCCTGTCTGGACGGCCCCTGAATTTCCATCAGGTCCTCCCTGTTGCCACCTCTGAAAGCCCTGTTCTTCCAGTTAAGTATGGCTTTGCTGTCTTTAGTTACCTAAGGCTTGTTGTTTGGGTAACAACGCTCGGTCCTTGCTGGGACAATGCCGTCCACACAGTATTATGTAGGGGTGTGCATTGGCACTGCCCTCACAATTCGATTCGATTACGATTCACCAAGATTCAGTTCGATTCTACGATGCATTGAGATGCATTGCGATGCATCAAAATTTTACTGCACACAACAAGGCAAATTTTTCATCAGTCATGAGACAATACAAGCAGTCTGATATGGAACAACAGGTTTTATTGGCTGCTATGTGTGTATTATCACTCTCCTGTTTCCCCAGGTGTTCCCCTCTGTTAATCCAAACCCGCGGACAGTTTATAATTAAGCCCATTGAGACAATGTGATTGTGATTTTGGGCTATATAAATAAAATTGATTTGATAATCAAATGGATTCTGTTATAATATGTAGTGATTGAGATCCTGACCCACCAAACATCCTGGAAAGTGACGGAGTTAAGTTTTTCGCGCTAAATTACATAATTACACATAATCACCATCAGTAAGGTCCAAGTCAGTGTATATAAATACATAAATAAATAAATGAATTTCAATAATTTTATTTGTTTAAATCTTAATTTATTTAAAACTGAGTGAGCACTTTCTGTCTATTGATCGCGCAGCAGCTGTAGGCCTACACACACACACACACACACAAAGCGCTGTCCACGGTGTTGTGAGTCAGTACGTTTACATGCACAGCTTAGTCAGATTACAGCCATAGTTCGACTATGCTACTCAAGTCAGAAAACTGCAATTGTCCGAGTATACATGCCTGTGAGAAAATCGAATTATTGGCTGAAACATGTCATACCCCAGTACGATAGGTGGCGCTGTAGCCATTTCAACTAGTGGTAATAGAGCCACCTCCGGCTGATCTCTTTACGTCTCCAGCAACAACAAACTCGCCATTCGGGAAAGATGGTGTACAAAGAGCGAGACGAAGCTACATCTTTGTACATTTCCTATATGGTGTACATGATAAATACACAAACTGGACGCACAATGGTGCTCTTGCTTGTTATTTCGGAGGAAAGACGCCGCCGTCTTTCTACTTTCAGCTCACTCTGTAAACATGCAGGAGTAATGCGACTATCAATCGAATAATCTAGGTGTTTTAATCCGACTATGAGAAATCTGATCTGAAATCTGATTTAGTCAGACTAAGGTGTATACATGTATCTTAAAAATCCGATCATAGTCGAACTAACCCAGTAATTTGGTTTTCTTGAGTGTCATGTAAACGCACTGACTGACTCCTGAACCGGCTATAAGCACTGATGCGGAGGGTTTTCTATCATGCTCACGGGCTCAGAGACAAATGCACACAAGCCCAATGACTGAGATAAATTTAAGAACTCAATTTGTTTATTTGGGTGTTTGAGCTGTTTTCTTGGAGCGGAATAAAAGCATCACTGAGGGGGGAAAAAAACGACATGGACGATTGGTCGACTATAAACGTAAAATCTGACAAATCAGATTCACATAGGCAATGAAAACACCCCCGATTATCATTATTTTATATGTAGGCTACGTGTAGGACTAATAATTGTTCTTAATAAGATTGCTGTTGGGAGTATTTATGATATAATAATAGCCTGTAACATAGCCTATGCATATAATAATATTCGGTATGACCTAGGCTTAGGCTATTTGATCTTAATTATCAAATGAAGTGTCCCTAACTCTAACCATCAAAAATGACAATTATTTTATTTCAAATCAAATCAAACAAGCACACCAGTCAAATGCATGCATTATGTACAGTACACCCAATTACATTGTTTCATTATTTCTGTTTATATTCTTTTGAGCAGTTAGCCTAGCACAACCAAGCTAGCTAAAAAAAATTAAAAAGCAAACATGTCCAAAGAACCAGAGAAAAAGAAAATAAAATACAATCAAACAAGATTGACACAGAAATCCCAGAGGTCTACAGCACCATCAGATCAAGGAGCAGTACAGCCCGAACCCCCGAGCAGCTGCTCTGGGACCAGTGAGAGAGCCACAAATGCCAGTTCCATAGCTGGTCCCAGCTCCAGCTGTGATGAAGCTTGTTGTCGGGACGCAGAGACGGGAAACGCACAACAGTTAATAATTGATAAAAAGGAGACTGCAAGGACATTTGGCCAGAGAGAGCGTTATTTTAATGCTGAATGGTACAAAGGCAGAGAGTGGTTGATTTTGTGCACTAGCAAAAAGCGAGCTTTTTGTGAAATATGCAGATTTGCTGCTGTCAAACAGCTCGGCACATTTTCAAAATGCGGAGATGACGGCTTTGTAAAGATGGGGATAAACAACTGGATAAAGTGCCCAGACCTTCTGGACAGCCATGAAAATTCACTTTTTCACAAAGACTGTTTCCAAAAAAAGTGTGCTTACTTCAGTCAAACACCAATCAATACACACCTTGACAAACAAGTGCGCACTGAGCAAATGAAAAGGAGAGCTGGTTGAACTCGTGGTCGAGAAAAACCCCGCTCTGAAAAATGTCATGCTCACCGGAAAATATGCATCTCACGAAACAATAAATTAACTTATACACGAGATGTATAGGGAGTCTCTCGCCACTCTCCTCGCTGAGATAAAAAGTACGCACAGCACTATGCCATCATCGTGAATGAAACACGTGACTCTGCTGGGAACGAGCAGCTGTCTATGTGCATCAGATGGGTATCAGCTGATTATGTCATCCACGAAGATTTCATCGGAATGTATGACTGTCCTAATACCGACGCTGAATCAATCACCCTCACAGTCAAGGAAATGTTACTTAGATGTGGCCTTGACATTAATAACATGAGAGGGCAAACATACGATGGTGCATCTGTTCTGCAGGGACAGATGTCAGGTGTTGCCAAACGTATCAAAGACATTAATCCCAAGGCCGTATCAGTCCATTGCACGAACCACAGTTTGAACTTAATCCTCCAAGACGCTGCTTCAAAGTGCAATGTTGTACCTGGTGCCTTCAGTTTAATTCATGACATTCATGATGTAATTAAATACTCACCAAAACGACTTGCCATGTTCAGCATAAAATAAATAAAATCCTTGCATGATAATTTCGAAGCCGTCTATGACACCTTGGATGAAATTATCCGAATGGGGGGAAACACAGAGGCATGCAAAAAAGCACCAGGGCTGAAAGCTTTGATGACACAGTTCAGTGTTTTCTTTGGACTCATGGTGTCTTTAAAATTGTTCTCATCAGCGGAGGAGGTGGCAAGGGTGCTCCAGTCCACAGATGTGTCACCAGAGACGGTTGAGTCAGCTGTGCAGATGCTCCAGACTCATTACAGAGGCATGAGATCCACTGGACCTCAGCAAAGTACTCCGCAGCTTCTGCTTTGCGAGTGAGCGAAGGGAGGCTTACTTCGGCAAAATGTGAGGGGAAGAATAGGCTAATTAACCTCATTAAATCATGTAAATAGTTCTCAACTGTACAAATGCCATAAGTTAATGTTACTCTTGCCTTAAAATATCTTGTTGTTGTGTAAAAGCCTCAGAATGGAATATTTTCAGTTATTTTAAAAGTAGTGTTCTTAATTGGCTCCTCACCTGTCTCTCTGCCTGTTGCTCCCATTGGTTGCTCCACATCTGCTGTGCACGTGAGCAGCGCATGCTGAGGTGACGTCAGTGACTTGTTAAAAATTGTTAGAAATTTATTATTGAAATGAGCCAACGTTCTCTGTGTTCTTTGTTTTTCCGTCAAAGTAAAATGTGTTGTTAACTACATTACTTGAATCGTTTTCTTTACTCACCATCTCCCGTGTAAGAAGACTGCAAGTTTATTTCAGAGTTTGGACTTGGCAGCATAGGTGATCCAGGTGTTCACGTGCACCGCTGTGCCACCACACATGGTCTCGTGCCAGTGTGAACTATATTATGGCTTTCGGGGAATTAAATTGTGTTCACTTTTTTTGTGGTCAGAAACGGCAGCATGTACAAAGCACTTGGTTTTACCAATGATCGTCATTCCTATTTTAAATTAAATGAATAACAAGAATAAAGTGAAAAGCCGCTGCAGTCTGTGCATTTTCAGCACCACCGATGTGTGGACAGCGGCGATGAGAGGGCGACATATTTCACTAATAACACACTTTGCCACAGATAAACAAAAGAGAAAAACCTATCCACCCCTCTGTGTGGAAAAAGAGCACCTTCATATTCATGAGTGCTGCAGTCATATAAATAGTTTTTTTCCGTTTACGCAAAGGCTACTTTTCCACTCGATTTGATGATTGTCATTAAAAATATGCACCGACAGTCATTCAAGTTTAGGGCCGCACAAGAACCCCCACGGCCCCCACCTCTAAAATGAATCCGGCGCCGCTGCCTCACTGTCTTTGTGGTCACAGATAGCCTCTTCACTAGAGGCACATAGCAGGGGGTGAGAAGCACCAAGTAGTGGTCTGATCATCCCAGCGGGGGGAGAGACGTGTAGGTGTATGCGTCCTTTACATTAGCATACAGCAGGTCCAGGGTCTTCTCCTCTCTGGTTTTACAGGTCACATACTGGGTGAATTTCGGGAGTGTCTTTTTAATGGAGACATGGTTGAAGTCACCCGAGATTATAATGAGAGCATTCGGGTGTGCAGTCTGTAGTCCGGCTATTGTAGAGTGCATGACGTCACATGTCGACGTCGGGTTAGCAGACGGGGGAATATACACAGCCACTGCAATAGCATGTGAGAACTCACGGGATAAATAGTACGGACGGAGGCCCGCAGCTAACAGTTCAATATCCGGGCTGCAGATGCGGTCTTTGACGATGTGACCAGGATTGCACCACCTGTTGTTCACGTAAACAGCAAGCCCCCTTCTTTACGCTTACCGCTCGTAGTGCAGTTCCTGTCAGCCCGGACAGTGTGGAAACCCTCGGTGGAAACATCCGTCTGTAGCCATGATTCCGAGAAAATCATCAATACTACACTCCCGGTATTCCTGATGACTCTGGGTTAGCGCTGTAAGCTCGTCCATCTTATTGCCCAGTGATCTCACGTTGCCCATGATGAAAGATGGGAGACACGGCTTGATTGTCTTCCTCTCCATAAGTCTTTGGTGTTTCGCTCCTTTCCTCCGCCATAGCGATCCTTTCCCTCTGCATCCCCGGTGTGTTTTCCTCCAAAGTTCAGTAGGGATATCTTCCATCACCGCAGCCAAGCCGGCCGGCTTCAGCTCCATCAGCTGATCCCCGTAGTAAACAATGCAGAGTTGCTGAGCGACGGTCCAGTGGCAGAGTAAAAGGAGCGATTCCACCACAAGCAAAACAACAAAACCTTTCAACACAAGCATGATTAGAGAGGACGTAACTTAATAGATAACTTAAGAAAAAACAGAACAAGTAAGATAAGAAGAGAGGAAAAAAGTTGAAAACAAAGTTAAAGTAAGCAGGAGCGACTGGAACAGGCTGCATAGACCATGGCACATGTGCACATCAATGAACAACAAGGGTTTCTCCACCAAGTACTAACTAATGTTTTGATCAAATACTTATTTCACTCAATGAATTGCAAAATAATTTATACCTTTTATTTAATGTGATTTTCTGGATTTTGTTTTTGACATTCTGTCTCCCACTGTTAAAATAAACCTACCATTACAATTAGACACAGTTCATTTCTTTGTCAGTGGGCAAACTTACAAAATCAGCGAGGGATCAAATAATTATTTCCTCCACGTATAGGTCCACAGACCAGTGGCTGAGTAAATCACTGGTGTGAGACAGCACATGTCCCAGCTGTATGCTTTGTTGGGATTCTTTTGTGTTTTGAGTGTAACATTTGTGCACACAGGGAATAATAAGTGTGTACCTAAAAATCTTTGCATGCAGAATTTCTTCAAGTAAAGGCTGAGTAAAGGTAAGGCTTTCCAATCTCCTACTCAGCACATTTCCCATACTCTACTCTGCACATTGTCAGAAACGCAACACCTCCAGCACAGACTGGAGATGCCTAAATAATTGCAATTTCAACCCAGGTGATGCAAGGTGAGGATCCAGGTGAAACTAAGGCCTGAATAATCATTTTAGCATAAGACACGAGTTAAGGACTGATCCACAGCGCAAAACAAACATTTCAGAAGGTAGATTTATTAGAAGAGGTGATAAATCTATTTAAAGAACTTTTTTAAAATGTGTCTGGGTTAAAAAGAAACATCCCAGATGAGACTGTCACATTCAGCTATTTAGACACATCAGATCTGTGAAAAAGGAAAACTGTATCTCCATAATTAGTTTGATGCACTACAGATTTCTCAGTGTTTTGATACATGATCAGGTATATGATTGATGAATAGATTGGTGATAGATGTAATTGTCTTGTCAGAGCGGAGCAAATGGCCAGTGTCCAGAGCTCCCATAAAGCTGTCGCAGGCGATCGTGCTGAATTCTGGAGGTTGCGAGGCCATCGATCTCTAAAGAGGAAAGACCTGAGGAAAAGCAAAGAAAATCTGAGCAGCCAGACCCTGGCCACCCGCTTCCCAGCGTACGAACGAGTGGTGCTCCGAGAAGGTGGGTGGAGCACATGCTTCAGATTAATTGTCTATACCTCTGTTTAGGAAAATACTGTGAAACAACAGTATACATGATTTGTTAATGAGGTAAACCTGAAACCTCATGTTTGTTACTGTTTTTATATTGGTCATTCCATGCCAACTCACCTGAAATCACAGACTTTTCCAGTTCATGTCATGGATTTTCTTGAAAATTTAAATTAAATTGAAAGTTATACAGTATATACATATAATGGATCCAGAACTAGCTAACAATATGCATATCATAATATATGTTATAAAGTGCGGTCCTGTCGTTGCAGCTGGTTTCCGGCGTCCTGTGGTGCTGTTCGGCTGTATCGCTGATGCTGCAAACGAGAAACTGGCCTCAGAGATGCCCGATCTGTTTGTTATCGCCAGTGAGTCTCTACCAGTCTCTTTCTATTATGTGTTTGTGTGTCAGAGTCCTCTCCGAGGTGAATAGATGTTCTAGCATTGCCTCTAACTGTCCTTTACATTGGTTCTGTGATTTTATGTTAGAAACCGAGCCAAAGGACGCCGGCTCTGAGAAATCTTCAGGAGTGGTTAGATTAAACACCATCAGGCAAATCATCGAGCAGGTACATGCACTCTCACACACACACACTCAAACACACACAATACCAATCTATGTTGTTTCAAATACATTAATTTTGGGAAAGAACTGTCATAGTTTAGTAATCTGCATCCCTGTACCACAACCGACCCCCGATCTGTATTCAACTTGAGGTTAAAGTTGAGATAAAATGAGTAGGTAATTAGATAGATAGATAGATAGATAGATAGATAGATAGATAGAAATACTTTAATGATCCCAGACTGGGAAATTATTTTATTAATTATTGAGGCAGTTCTGTCATCACTTTGAGATCAAGACCCCATTTGCAAGATGGACTTCAGGAAGTCCACAGGCATGTTATGCTGTAGTTGTCGATCAGACTTCACCAATTGTGCGTCATCAGCCAAATCTATAATATGGTTTGAGCTGGATTAGGCTAAACAATGGGTCAGCAGAGTAAACAGCAGCGAGCCAAGCATTCATATTGGAAGCACTGTCATCATCATGAACTCATTGGTTTTACTGATATTGAGCTTCAGGTGATTGTCATTGTACCATATGATGTAAACTTACCAGTCCTCTGCACTTCTCTGTAAAAACAGTCTCTAAGTAAAGACAGCATTTTTCTCACTGTAGATTATTCACTGGAATCATGTGGGTCATTACAAGCCAACTCACCGAAATTAGTACATGTCATGGTCTCGAAAGAATTAATGCTGAAACTTCTATTCAATTCATGACACCTTGAAAGGTGTTATAGCTGTACTCTAAATACTTTTGTAAAGTTCCAACATGTACGTATTTCTAGTTTACTATAATCTCTGTTGTTGACTCGCCTAGTTTGTCATGCTGGCGCCATTTTACCTTCTGTGGTCTTGTTGTTTTTGATAAATAATCTTTGTAAAAGGGTCTCTAAAACAGGCACAACATTGTTTTTTAAATCACCATAACTGTTTGTAAAAATTTAATGAATAGCTTTTCAGTCATTTGTGTTATTACAAAAGTCAATCGATCAATAAGTCTTTATTTGTATAGGGCCAGTTCACAACAAAAGTAATCTCATGAAACTCTCCATATGAAGCAGATCTAGACAGAAGTTTTGTTGTAATATAATGTATATTCTGAAGAAGCCTTCCCACTGAAACACATCAGCAGATTTCACAGGCCATTAGTTGTAGATAAAACTGTCAACACAACATTCAGGGCAATTTTTTTCACCTTTATTTTGGATAAAATATACACATTACAGAAGGATGACAACCTCTGCATGGCAGCTGATTCACAGCTAGTCTGTTGAGACATTTAGATCTCCATTAACAGTGTTCACCATTACTTCACACCTCACAGGATAAGCACGCCCTGCTGGATGTGACACCCAAGGCAGTGGACACTCTGAACTACACTCAGTGGTACCCCATTGTCATCTTCTTCAATCCCGACAGCAAGCATGGCATTAAGGCCTTGAGACAGAGGATCGCCCCCAACTCCAACCGCAGTGCCCACAAACTTTATGAACAGGCCATCAAACTGAGGAAGACCTGCTCTCACTTATTCACTGGTAAAGTCAGCACACAGACACACAGAGATTCAGTCGGGTCTAATGCACAGCAGTACTATTGTAGCTTCAGCTGTATATATGTAGTTATTGAGTCTAGTTGGTAAGGTTGGTTGGTTTTCTCATCCAGCCACCATTGATCTGAACTCGGCCAACGACGCCTGGTACGGCGGCGTGAAAGACTCTATCAGAGAGCAGCAGATGCAGGCTGTCTGGGTTTCTGATGGCAAGGTAAACACACACACACACACACACACACACACACACACACACAGGGATGTGCACATGATTATGGAGGGGCAGGGGCTCAGAGTCAGAAATAGGCAGTACGTGCACATCCCAATTTTTTTTTTCAGGCCTTAATAGCACAATATGTATTAATATGTATTAATTCATGTAAAATTAATAAACAAAGTAGTTATAGAAAGCTAACTACTTAGCTGTGTAGCCTGTGTAGCTGTGAGTGATATGCAACTGCCATTTCATTTGTGTCAACAAATTATTGTCAACATGAGTTTATTCACATCATCATAATACTGAGGTTGGAAGACATGCAATTCAGCTGCGGTTCAATGCAACACTGGTTTATTATTAGGCTATTTATTGGGGGGCAAGTGCAAACTACAAATACTGGCCACACATCTAAAAATGTGACAAAACCATGAAATGACTACTGACTGCTACTGTGGATGTTAGTAGGGTCAATGTTTCATTTTTATACCGCCGTTTTTTTGACATCCCTTTTTACAACAGGAATGTATTTCTTCATTAAAAAAACACACAAAAAGGGCACTTTATAATACGAATTATGTGTGCACGTGCCTGGGCGGGGGAGAGAGGCCGCCTGAATAATGACATCACAACAGTCTAATCTTAATGTAGACTATGTATGAACTAGGGATGTAACGGTTATCGGCGGTGTCACGGTAAACCATGGTAAAATTCCCGACGGTGAAGGTTACCGTTTAAGTTTTAATTACCATGGTAACTGCCGCGGTCAATAACCACGGTGTGGAAAACTCGTGAGATACACATGCGCAGCGCATCGTGTGCTTGTTATGTAGTGAAGAAGACATGGCGAAGGGAGGACGTGACATTGGCGGCCCTAAAGGCATTTTTCCACCTTCAAAGAGAACCAAATCTGAAGTCTGGGCGTAGCGTGACCATGTGTCCTCTTTTACCCTCTTTTGGGGGGGCTGTCCAGTCTGTCCGGTGGGAGTTTATAAAATCCTTCAAATGTCCGGGGTTTTGAGTTTGTGTAGCGTGCACTTTATCTTCGCATCACAGACCATTGTATTTACCATACACGTTCAATGGTTCATTTGGAAACACACACTGAGAGGCGGAGTTCCACGCCGAACCCCGGAACGTGTATTCATTCATTATAAAACAGTGCAGCGCGTCAGAGCTCTCTGCTGCTCTGCCCCTCCGCTCAGTTCTAAGCAAAGCCACTGACGCGACGCACGCATGCACTGTCTGCCGGTGAGCGAAAGAAAAGGGAGAAATGCCGAAACGCAAATGCACTTTTACAGACGAAATGCGGAAAAATTACCTGTGTTTTCGCCAGGGTCGTGAAAAATGGGAAGCAGATCGTACTGTCTGCAAAGCTGGGACGTATGTGTCAGTGGCAAACAAAGGCCCTAACGACCTACTACTATTTATATTCTTACATAATTGACACAAGAGAGGTTATTTTGAAGAATGTACTACCTCAGTTTTTCTAAGATTTGTTAGACTAGAAGAGAGATGATATATTGTATTTTGTTAAAAATGTGAATATTTATACAGAACTATTACAGACCATATTTGTATGTGACTGATAATTTTGTTGAGGAGAAATGCTTTAGATAAATGAATGTAGTGTTTATAAACGCAACTTTGTGAGGGTATTTTTCAGAATCTCCAAGAGGCCTGGTTAAGTGTCTTTTTGGGAATTCAGAATATGCGTTTAACTGAGTTAGAAGCGCATAAAATCACTCGACCCGACCAGAAAAACCCTCGCACACAGGTGCGCCGGAACGGGGGGGCCAGGGGGCCATTGCCCCCCCCCCCCCACTTTACAGCCCTGCCCCGACGCCCGGTTCCACCAGTCGCACATTACCATATGTCATTAGGCCAGGACCAGACTGTACTGAGAGGCTGTGACTGAGAGGCGTCTGTCCCTCTCTCTCTTAAACGTCACTTTAAATCAGACATTGGAAACAAAAAAAAGAGTTCTTCGGCAGGTGCTAGCTTTAGGACTGACAGCACCGCTGCACCTGCGGGGACTGCTGCCGGTGAAAGCCAGCCAACAGCCGTGCCCGGGGTGACCATGATACAGGACGAGCCGACAGAGGCTGGAGATGGAGTTAAAGACAGCTCAGAGGCCACTGATGACAGTGACTCCGCCTGCCTCTCTCTCCCGGCTACCTGGACCAGCCAACAGTGAAGAGAATACCTCACTATGTGACGTGAGAGGGAAAGGAGACGGACAATGTATTTTTACACATTACAGAACTGACACAAGGCACAGATGCGGAATTTTAAAGGGATAGTTCGGGTTTTTTGAAGTGGGGTTATATATGACCCCACTTCAATTATTAATTGTTAGCACTGTGTTGTATATGATGTTGCTGAGGATTGGATCTCTGGTAGGCAGCATGTAATGCTCGCCAATGTAATAGAGGTGTAATAAATAAAGGTAATAAAAAGGTAATAAAAAATCTGCAGCATTCAATGTAATAAACCCACTAATGTAATACATTTTCCACAAATGTAATATCCGCTGCCTTCTACAAGCGTAACATGCGATTTGCCTCAAATGTAGTAACTATTATGTTAGACTTGGCAAGTAGTGACGCGTCAGGGCTTCTTTAGTTCAGCACCGCGGACAGCAGTGAGAGAGATGATCCTCATTAACAAGAAGCATTTTGCTCATGCAAAGAAATACATCTGTTTAACACCAGAAGGGCCGGAATCCAACACTACTAGAACGGCCGTAAACGGTCATTCTGACCGCTAGATTTTAAACTCTATATTCTCTCAAGTAAATAGCCAACTGAGTGATGAATGCCTTCATTGTGTCATGATACTTTTTCAAAAAACAAAGTACATTAAATGTACATTTTAACAAGTTTAATTATACATTTATCAATATTCATATCATCGCACATAGTAAACCGTAATTATGCATTTACACACGATTTTAATAGAGAAAACTCCGAACGCGAAAATTAACAACTTGATGATGAAACATTTTATTTTAACACTTAATAATATACATTTAAAAAATAGTCTAATAATAATTGAAAAAGCTGGAAACGAGCTAGTCTAAAAAGAATTTTTTTAAAAATCACTGGTCACAGTCTGCAGATTACCTCCGCTCTCCGCACAGTTACCACACCCGGGCTTGAGGCATTTCAAGTGTCTGACATTTTATTCTGTTTGCTGCTCTTTCTGACCGGCACTTTTGATGCGTGTTATAGTATTTCAGAGGTTATTTTGCGCGTGTTAATGCGGGCTTGGTTCCTTGTAGCCAGACTGGCATGTTTTGGTTTTGATTTCGATTTGATGCGTGTGTGGAGGTTGGATGTGATATGTGCTTATATGTGCTGACATAAGGCATTTAGGGTATGCCTTGTAATAATGGTTGGTTTTGAGTAAGTCCTCGCTCTGAGGCAAGCGCAAGAATACTCAGGGACAGCTGGTCGAGGATGACAGCCCTCTCTGCAGGAGCTGCAAGAAGAAAGTTGCTGCGAGGGGCGGCAACACATCCAGTCTACGTGACCATCACCCTCAACTGTTCAGCGAATGCAAGGTAAGCTAACCTTAAACTCGGGTGCATGATGTATGTGTGTGTCGAGTTTTCTCTCTCTAATTTGCTGTTGTCACTAATGTAAACTGACCAGATAGTGGTATAACTGAACGAAGTTGATCCGTGATTTGGCACGTTATCTGAACCGCTTATTATTGTAGATTTAACTTTTTAAAGTCGAGCTAATAATTCCCCAAATATTGCTAAGTAATATCAGAAATATATAATACTTGTGGATGATTTGTATAATAGACTATATATAAAGAATAATATAAAATGGTGAATATAACAAGTGTCTAGATAGAGATAAGAGCCAAAATAGAGTATTTATGATTAATTTAACAATTATTCTTTTTATTTTGATCTAAAAAATTATCCAACCTGTTTCTAACAAAAGCGATATGATCTAAATTGTGAGTTTTGTGATCTGTTGGTTGCTCCCTTAGTGTTAAGTAACAATGACAGTAATAATTAATAATGACATGTTCTATTCATTTTTTTCACAGAGAGGGTCTGCTGGCCAATCGAGTGCTGCTGCCTCATTCTACTGTATTTAAGGTTTATTTTGCACAGTTTTGATACAGTCTTTTATACTTATTTAATGTAGATTTCGCAGTGTTTTATTAAGGTTTTGGATTTGGTCTATTTTGATATATAATAAATATATTTAAATATAAATCCTGGTGAAATTATTTGGATAACTGTGATCATATTTGTCACTATTACGGCGGTGTGAAATTTTACATCCCCAGTATGAACACTCCTCTAGTCACAAACTTACTGATAATATTTCTTGCATGTTGACTGTTATATTCATGGCGGTGAGTGAGAACACCTTAAGAGTTAAGACCAAATGATGACATCACAACAGCCTAATCCTAATGTTGATTTAAAATGAGATATTACTCTTAATCTGTCTTCAGACGGTCCCTTCCTCCAAAGTCTCACTCCAAACTTTTGGTGAAACTTGGCTGCCCTGATTATCATAAAGATCAGAAGAGTCAGCATCTCTGTAAAACAGTTTCCACACAGACTCATCATTTAAACCTTCATGTAGGAAGGATTTATAGCACTTAGAGGTCTGTTGTATGAGACAGCATTAGTTTGAGCTATGTGGACCTAGTTTGGACTTATTCAGGTTCATTAGTCCGACAGACCCTCTGTCTCCCTGTCATCTTCATAGAAGCCACTTGTGTGTGTGCTCAAGTGCTCTCACTGTGTGTCTTCCTACTTTCTGCCAGTAGTGCTCTACAGCTCGGCTCTGTTTGTCTTTCTTTCTTGTCTCTTGTTCTCGTGCTATCCGTCTGTCCATCCTTCCTGCCTGTACACCCAAGATCCACCATGTGTCTCTTCTAGCTGGAGGGAGTAGAGAGTGATCTGGACTGCCAGGACATGGAGCGTCTGTCTTTCCTGTCTGCCGACTACCTCAGCATGGACAGCCGGCTGACATCCGACATGGATGACACGGCTGATGAGGGCGGGGCATACACCGACAATGATGCAGATGTGGAGATGATGCACATCTCAGCCATCAGCCGCTCATCTGAACCTGTCACAGCTGAGGAGGTCAGAATCAGATACTCACACACACGTGCACGCATGCACGTACTCACATATGCACAAACGCACGCACGCACACACGCACAAACACACACACAGACACACACACCCAGGCTGAGTAGTTACACAAGGTGTCCTTGACAACTTGCAGCCAATCAGAATTGAGTATTCACCAGGACAATAGTGTAAAAAAACAATAGCTGTATATTTTACAATAAATCCTTTGACACACACAGTGGACTGGGGTTGTCCACTTTGTTGGTCGAAGTGAGGACTTAAGCCTTATTGTTCTCAATCAGCTGCAGCTGTGTGATTCACTGTTTAGGCTGATTCTGTCATTCTCTCTCAGCCGCAGTCTATTAGTACATCCAGCATCAAGGATTCAAGGTGAGCACTGACATAAATGACAGTTCTCTAGTGGATGGACTCGCCGTGGTAAGTGTTGTATGATAATACTTGCTGAGAGACGTGCCAGACACACTGGCCAAATTACAAACAATCCGTACGCACTACCAATCTGGAGGGAGTGTTACTCCATGTGAAGTCACACTTGCAGCTGTGGAGTGCCCCTTAAGGGGGAAGGTCTAAATTCTAATCCAATGGAACCAGGAACATAGTCAGTGTTGGGTATAGTTACTTTGGAAAGTAGTTAATTAGGTTACAACGTTACCATCAATTAAAAGTAATTAGTTACGTTACAGCGTTACCTATGAATAAAAGTAAAAAAAACATCTTGTATCCAAGCGAAACCCCGCTGTTCCGAACATAGACTCATAGATTCATCATAATGGCGGGGTTTCCCTTTTTTTCAAAGACCCCGCTATTCCGAAAAGGCTATTGGGGAAACCCCTCCATTCCAAAACCCCCCCACTCCGAACTAACCCTAACCTTAACCCACTTCAGAACTGTGCGAGTGTGGCTGGAAGTGGACATCAGCACCACGGATAGCGGTGTTTAATTTCGGAACAGCTGTGTTTCGGAGTGGGGGGGTTTCGCAATGGAGGGGTTTCCCCAATAGCCTTCTCGGAATAGCGGGGTCTTTGAAAAAAAGGGAAACCCCGCCATTATGATGAATCTATGAGTCTATGTTCGGAACAGCGGGGTTTCGCTTGGATACAAGATGTTTTTTTTAAAATTTGAAGTGGAATTTTTTGCGGGCGACAGAAGCTTTTCACCAACGCAGAGTGTGCATTTTACCGTTGTGTTGTTCTTGTCCTTTTCGCTGGCGAATTGAAAATAATGTGCGTACTTCGACGATGCAAAAGCTGTCCTCTCTGCCATCTTGCCGGGGGTTTGAAAACACTCACTCACACACACACACACACACACACAGGTAACGTAGGTCAGCAGCAGGGCACAAGACGCATCACAGCGCTGCGCCTCTGCTGACACACCCGAGGTGGCACAGTACTGTCTGACAAAAAGCAGGCTGCAGTTGTGATTTTCCTTTCCTTATCCGGAGAAATTCTTAAAATAACGGATTACTTTTAAAAAAAAAAAAACGAAGTTACTGAAACTAACGCGTTACGTTACACGAAAAAAGTAATTAGAGTACTCTAACGCGTTACCCACAACACTGAACATAGTCATACAATGCACATAATTTTACGCATTTCTTTTTCTTTTTCTTTATGTATATATCGTTATACTCTAAAACACAAACTCTGTTACATTCATTTTATTATTTTGATTATATTCTTATTAATCTTATTGTCTATACAGAATAGACTTTATTTGGTATTTATATTTTCTTTCATATAATTTCTCTATGCTCTGACATATCTGTTCTTGGACAAAGCAGCTGTAACATGACCCAGTTTCTCTCCTTGGATCAATAGTGTAGCCTATTTCTGATTTTAATTTCATAAGCGTGAGACAAAAATTATTAATTGACAAAATAAAAACTCATTCCTACCCTTATTTTGTCACATGTTTTGGTTACGCGTTTTATAGTTTGCCATTTTTAACTGGTTAGGTCCTTGTTTTTTTCCACATTCAGTGCAATAACCCAACACTGGCAATCAAATCAAATCAAATCAAATCAACACATCCATTATGTGCGCACAAAAATAGTCTATCAAATGTCTGTTTGAAGTGAGACAATTAAGTAATTATCTGCCTGCAGTGATGGAGACTGAGTGTTTGAGGGCTTTACAACCCTCTTCCCCTTAATGCAAACTGGTTTAGAACAACACTCAGTGTGGCAGTCACTCCTCACAATGATGCCCATGGGGTTAGTTAGGCAGCGGGAGTGTGTATACTGGTTTGGAACTGGGCCACTCTCATGAACGCTTCAGTTCTTCCTCAGTTTTTTCCTCATTTCACTCTCAGGATGGTGCTGCCATCTGTAGTGGACACAGGGAATTACAGCTGCATGACTGGAAAATCCAATCTGTACAGCTGTATAGTTTTTCAGGACATTAAGCCAATTTTAAGATTGTATTTACAATTTATTGTATTAGTTCTATAATGCGATTTAATTCACCAGAAGAGTTGTTAAGAGAAAGTTTAAAGTGATCCTTTACTCTATTCTGTATACTTGCGCGCGCGTGTGTGTGTGTGTGTGTGTAGATTTTGCGCAGGTACAGTCCAGACATCAGGAGTCACATGAGGAAAATCAGCAATCGGGAAGTCCTGAACAGGTCTAGCTCTCCACCTGTCTTCTTATCAGACAACAAGGTAAGGGACCTATACAGTATTCACAGTATTAATCCACCCACCTCTGCAGACACTGTCATGTAAACACCACCACACATGTGAACTCATAGAGAATGATCACCATCTCTGCAGTTCTCAGAGACAAACTCAGAGCTCTTTCACTTTGTTTTACCTCATAATGTCAGTTTTCCAGTCCACAAAGAAAAAACAAAAGGAGAGCCAGATTTTTTCCCATAAGCTGGTCGAGATCAAAACAGAAATCAAAGAGATTGAGTATTGGTTTTACATTAATCAGGTGGACACAAATGTGCCTTAGAATGAATAGTATACATTACAGCTGTAACACTATCCGTTGTATGCAGCTGGATTTATAAACATGCATGTTGCACGTTAGCTGAGAAATTTGCAATACCAACTTTATAAGACGATGATGTGTCAGATGATATTTTTACAGCTCTAGCTAAACCTAATCCAGTCCCATGTTTACTTGTGGTTTGAGACGTTGCAGTACTGTTGTTCTTATGATTGCCTGAGTGAAGCTTTATTTTAAGTGTCTAACAAAGTAACATCCTCAACTCTTCTATTTCAGCATATAAGAAAAACAAATGTTTTGGCATGTTTTAATCAAAGATGTTATTTCTAAGTAGCAAACAATAAATAAGACAACCTACAGCAACACTTCAATAAATCTAATCTCCACATCCACCCTGGCAGCTCTTTCCCTCCATCCAAAGGCTGCCCTTCTCTCTGAGGAACGGCCTGATATGGAGAAACCAATATCATTGCAGTTCAGATTCCTCCAACAGCAGCTCATTGGAGCAGATGGGTATCCAGAATTACCCTCAGTTGCTAGTGCATCTTTGGTGGGCTTGTGTAAAGGTTTTTTCAGGTTTTTATTCCAACACACCGCAGCAGCTGAGTTAAATGATGAGTCTTCTTCTCTAATCAAGGTAAACAGTGAATGTTGTTGAGGAGCTGCTGTTTGGTTGGAATGAGAACTGTTCAACTTCATCTCCGTAACCAGCGCTTGTGCTTTCCTCTCTCATAGTCAGTTTTGAGAGTAGCTTTGAGTCTGGTTCAGTGTTGTTTGACTTGTGTGTTTTTTATACACCCTATATGATTAATCCCATAATGTTTACTTTGCTGACCCAATCAGATTTGAACCCACTAGCCTAAATGCATACTAGTACTCTATGTAGTAGTTAGTAGATTATGAAAATATAACATTATAAAAGTGTTGAAATGTTATCAATCCAGGAAAAAATAAATGGAATAACCATTTCCACTTCAAGAACTTAATTATGCAACATAATATGTATCCATTATCGAATTTCTTCACCATCCTAACTGCCTCTAGAATGGGAATGGATGTAAAAAGTGATGTGAAATCATATGAAACTACATTTTGTCTGGGTCCAGTGTTAACTCTCACCTTGTTGGCAAAATCCTGTGAGTTTTTGATGTGGTGTTGAGTGTTGTCAACCAAAGGAGGTAGGATACCGGCTAAGTTATTGGATATGTTATAAGTAGCTGAGTTAATGCTGGTGATGATAGGTCTTAGTTGTGCTTCTTGCATGTGTACCCTGGGGTACAGTCTGTAATATAGAGCAGTGGTTCCCAACCTTTTTTCCTTGAAGCCCCCCTTGCCTGTGCCCAAGACAAGCCAGGCCCCCCCAACCCGCATTCACTAAAAGAATAAGGTGATTAATTACAAACTTTTATTTGCAAAAATAAACAACAGTTATATTCTCCTAGTTTTACAATATATATAGATACATTTCTTCCTTTTTGTGTCATCAGGTGTACCTCATAGGGGTGTTGGTAAT
>CAEMYA010000400.1:47968-62968 GCA_903131615.1 Diplodus sargus | reverse complement strand
CACTTGGCATGATGGGTGCATCACGTCATCCACCTCTCTTCATACCCTGATGCACCCATCGCTCTGGAACAGTGTAAATCTGTACTCATCAGACCACAGGACGTTTTTCCATTGCTCCACAGTCCAATCTTTGGGCTTGCTAGCAAATTGAAGCCTTTTTTCTGATAACGCTCACTGATAAGTGGTTTCTTAAGGCTTCACAGCAGTTTAGGCCCAGTCCCTTCAGTTCTCTTCACAATGGGAATGCTCTTACTTCCACTTTTACACATAGCCAAGAGTTCTGTTGTTGATTTTTTAGCGTTCGATTCACCAAACGTTTATGTGATTTCTGATTACCATCATTCAAGATTTTTTCCCACCCCATTTCTTCCTCGAAGATGACGGTTCACCACTGTCCTTCCAGGTTTTAATTCTGTGTTGGACAGTTATTAACCCAATTTTAGCAGTCTTAGCAATGTGCTTGGTTGTTTTCTATAACTTGTTAAGTAAAATCCAGATGGTACCTTTTTTTGACCAGGTAGGGTGTGTGTATATATATATATATATATATATATATATATATATATATATATATATATATATATATACACACACACACACACACACACACGTACAGACCCTTTCCAAAAAATTAGAATATCATGGAAAAGTTTATTTATTTCCATAATTCCATTCAAAAAGTTAAACTTTCGTAAATTATAGATTCAGGGCCCACAATTTAAACGATTTCAAGCATTTATTTGTACATAATTTGGGCTTCCAACTCATAAAACCCACAAAAACAGGAATTCAAAAAATTAGAATACTGTGAAGAAATCACCATTTACTTCTCAGTTGTTGCAGGAAAAAAAGAAAGAAATTAGGATCACATCAAATCAATCAAAATATGGTACTTTCAAAACGATATGTCAATCTTCAATACTTGTTTGGGAATCCCTTTGCCTTAATCACTGCCTCGATGCGCCGTGGCATTGAGACAATCAGCCTGTGGCATTGCCTGGGAGTTATGGAAGCCCAGATTTCCTTGATGCTTGCTGTCAGCTCTTCTTTGCTTTTGGGTCTGGTGCCCCTCATTTTTCCTCTGATAATACCCCATAGATTCTCAATGGGGTTTACGTCCGGCGAGTTGGCTGGCCAGTCAAGCACTGTGATCGCATGGGCTTCAAACCAGGTTTTGGTGCTTCTGGCGGTATGGGCAGGGGCCAGGTCCTGCTGGAAGACGAAATCTGCATCTCCATACAGATCCTCAGCAGAAGGAATCATGAAGTCCTGGTAGACTGTTGCGGTGACCTTGGATTTAAGAAAGCAGAGTTTACCAACACCTGCACTGGACATTGCACCCCAAATCATGACTGACTGTGGATATTTCACACTGGACCTCAAGCAGCTTGGGTTCTGTTCCTCACCCGTCTTCCTCCAAACCCTGGACCTTGATTCCCGAATGAAAGGCAGACTTTACTTTCATCGGAAAAGAGGACCTTGGACCACTGGCCAACAGTCCAGTCCTTCTTCTCCTTGGCCCAGTTGAGACGCTTCCTACGTTGGCTCAGGCTCAGAAGTGGCTTGACCGAGTAACCCGACAGTTGTAGCCCATCTCCCGGATGCATCTGAATGTGGTGGTTTTTGAAGCTGTGACTCCCGCCTCATTCCACTCTTTCTGGATCTCTGCCAGATTCTTGAATCGTCTGTTTGATAATCTGCTGAAGCCCACGGTCATCTCTTCTGCTGGTGCATCTTCTCCTGCCACATTTTGCCCTTCCACTAGACTTTCCATTGATATGCTTGGACACAGCACTCTGTGAACAGCCAGCCTCCTTAGCTATGAACTTTTGCGGCTTACCCATCCTATGGAGGGTATCAATGATGATCTTCTGGCCAGTTGTCAAGTCTGCAGTCTCCCCATATTGAACCGAACTGAGACAATTGAACCAAAGTGAAGCAATTTAATGACACCTGGGGAAACCTGTGCAGGTGCTTTGAGTTTAGTAGATGATTATTATGTGACACTCAGTTTAAAACATTCATGCCCTGCAAAATTTGGACTGATTTCTTCACAGTATTCTAATTTTTTGAATTCCTGTTTTTCGTGGGTTTTATGAGCTGAAAGCCCAAATGATGTACAAATAAACAAATAAATACTTGAAATCGTTTAAATTGTGGGCCCTGGATCTATAATCTATGAAAGTTTAACTTTTTGAATGGAATTATGGAAATAAATAAACTTTTCACACACACATACACACACACACACATACACACACACACACTCATACTCAAATACATACATACATATTCTGTCACGTAACTCTGGAATTGGTTACAATTTTTTGAAGTGCCTTTTACTTTCTTAGTCCCATGAGGTTTGGGTTGTCTTTCCTCTGCCCCTCAGCCACCCAGCCGTACTAAAACCTCTGCTGCAGTCAAGCTTAAAGGGAAACCAGGGAACCAGTGACACCAAGACCTTAATGCTATCCCCACACACTGTACTGTCTGTTGTCACCTCCAGTGACAAAACATACCAACACACTCCCAGTACACATCCTGCACTTCCAATCCTATTTGATATGTGTGAGAAAGAGCAACAAGGTATGATCTAAAGACTTCAGTCAGGAACATTATGAGTCAAACAACAGTTTGAAATTTTAGATAGAGAAAATTAGACAAAGGCCTCGTCACTCCAGCATAGAAACAGCCAGATTTGTAAGCAGAGTCATTTAATTTCAATGAAACGGCCACAACAGTGGACACGCTCAGGGGAGGTGAAGTAAGTATGTGCAAATCTTTCACATAACTGCAAGTCTGGTGAACTTTAACATGGGATGCTGACCTATTGTAAATTAGGCAAATGGAAAAAGCTATTGTACTTTTACCGACTACACTAGGTAGCTTACAAATATGTCTGAATGCAGCAACATTTTCAGAAACAGTCCATTCACAATAAGTCAGACAATAAAGCAAGATTCATTAAAACTATCAACCAATCTGTTGCAAATTGGCATGACTGCTGACTGGCCACTCTGTTGCCACCTCGCTAATTATTCCTGTGGGTAGTCACTACGTTGCCATGCTTCTAGCACAACCTATTTTACAAGGACATCCAACAAATTTTGCTGTGCCGGTGTCTGGTGTGACTGGGCCTTAAGATTCCTTTTTCTTGATTTTGCCATCTCTGGTGCTCAACATTCATTGCTGCGCTATTTTTGCACTGTAACCGCCAGTCAGAAGTGATTTAAGTCTTATTCAAGTGAGTCTTAACTGTGTGGCCAGTAGAATGATTTGTTTTGCCTTCGAATGTTTTGTTGATTGATTGATTGATTGATTGATTGATTGATTGATTGAGTTTCTGCAGCTGGAGACCTCTTCTGTCTGTTTCGTCATGGTGAATTACATTGCCTATGCTGACAACCACGATAAATGATTATGTATATGTATTATGTGTTTATCTAAAGCCTGATGTATTTAATTCCTCAATGCCATAAAGCCAGTTTTCCAAAAACTACATAGAATATTCACTAGAATAACGAATGTTTATTAATACACTGTTAAAAATAGTCCCCAACAAATTTACTTTTTCCTCCTGTTTTAGTAATGTTTGATAAAGAACTTAAGTGTCAAAGCATCCAGTCATTTTAGGATTAAAAAAAAAAAAAGCTTTATGAATTTTTCTGAACTTTAAAATGTTCATGCCTTCAGCAGAAACCAGGAAGTATCCACATACACAATAACACTGTTGGTTTAGTTCTTTATGTGAGGTTATGATATAGAATAACACCACCTTTATCTTGTTAAAGCTGTGTGCCATTTCAGAACAGTTTCCTCTGAAGACTGAATACAGGTGCATTGTGGCCATACCTTGTATTGGGGATAAACTTACTAGGGTATTGTGCCTAGATTTTAACACAGAACTCTTCAAGACCTTGAGATGAATAAAGCAGGACTCACCTGAAGGCCCTTATCATGTCATGCATACCTTGTAAACAATTTTGTAACAGGAAACTTTCAGGGCCCTGAGGGAAGTAGCTCCCTTAGTCAAGATAGTAATCCAGCCTCGTCTGAAGGAGACACGTTTGTGTGCCTACCAAGGAGGAAGGCTCTGAATTGAGACACAACATTTTTTTTATTATGTCAAGCGAACATTAGACATTAGACATGTGACTTCCTGTAAGCTAGTAGACACTTCCCCACACAGTGAGCTGGCTTAATCATTTTTGTGTTCTATCAGCTATCTGCAGAGTGGAGCGATATACACCCAGAAGGAATCTTGTGATCGATAAGTCAACTTCTAAGGACACATTTGCTAACTGATGGAAATGGGATCCCAGCGTCGAGTGGGAGTGTATGTTCTGCTATGGTCTCGCTCTCTGTGATAGAAGCACTGGTCTGTCTTCGGTCTGGGCTCAATGATCAATGTGAATGAAAGATGTCCTACATGTTTCAAATATGCTTGATTGTGTATGCCAGTTCACTCTTCACCTCCACACAAGAGTTACAAAGTGCTTACAGTCAGTAAGTACTGTGTGACGTCCATCACATGGACAGGCATTGTGTATTGTGTACTGTGTCACGGAAGAGATTTGTATTCCAAATGAGACAGAGAGAATGAGAGGAATGACTGGACGATGCCTGCTGAGTTTTTTCCCTTACGTTTCCACTTTAGAACAGCAAATAAAACAAAAAGTCTTAATGACATGTGTAGTGTATGTACTGTGATCATTTGACAGAATTCATACCCAATTAATTGATCTAAGCCATAAAACTGGAGCCTCATAATAAAGCTGGTCTAAGCTTTACACCATTGGCTAACTTCCTGTCCATTCTGTAGTTAGCAATCCCCTTTACGTCACCACATGAACACACAACGGTATGTCAATGCTATGTCTGGTATCACTAGATATAGCATCAAACAGGACTTTTACACTAACTTTTCTTCTCCTTACTCGTGCTGAAAGTCTACAATCCTACTTTCTGCCTGGTTTACCCATTTAAATGTACTCTCCTGTGTTGAATCAGTTGACAGTTTTGCCTAATTTATGAAACAGAAGATTTTAGAAGTCAAATGCAGTCTGTAGAGAGTATATTATGAAGGGGTCATTGCTTTGGGCAAGGCATCTTTAACAACTGTCATAAGGTGTGTAAACACTTTTCTGTTGTTCCCTGACAGTATAAAAGTCAAGAAAATCTGGAAGACTGCAGGGAACATTCTACTTGGATCTTCTCTCCATACTGCATGTATTAAAGAGATCTGATTCATCACACCAAGTCTCAACATCATCACAAGTCTAGCTCCACATCATACCCTTCCAGATCTTCTGCATTGCTCCTTATCATCCTCTTCACCATCTCCCTTAAATTGAATTTGTGTGTTTCAACGAACTGAAGACTAAGAGTCCCACAACCCGACTGAATAGGCTGCAGAACATGTTTTTTCCTCGGTCTGTGACATTGTTAAATCACAGTCCAGCTTCTCAACAAGCCTCAGTTTACCTGTGCAGACTGAGCAAAGAATGTGAAAGTGAGTGATATCAGGGATCATACTGCAGGCAATTTTTTTTATAATGCCTGATATAATATATGTTTGTAATATCTGTTTTGTTGTTGGTTTAATGCTGTGTTTGAGTGTATCGAGACATTTCACAAAGAAATTCTAATTGAGTGAAATCGGTCAAAATCTCTTGTAGTTACATGCAGTGAAATAGCGAGACACTTTAATTGCAAGGAATAATTATAATTAAGTTTTTGTTCCAGTGTGATCTGCAGGAAGGTATTGATAGTGGATGATCCTGGAATATCAATATGGACAGGCTGAGATTTGACACTCCAATGTTCAGCAGCAGATACAGATACTGGATACAGATCCACTGATAATGCTCAGGAAAAAAGAGAAGAACAACATAAAGATAGTGCAGCCTCCAAGTGAGAGACTAGAATAGATCCAAAAGAACAGGACATAATTTAATGTGTTTTGGCCTATTGTTTGAGTGTATCACCAACTGGCTTGTCTGTCAACCTTGAACTAATCCGGCTCAGGCAACACAGGTAATGTAAAAGCGATGCTTATTGGGTTTGTAAAATTAACAGACTAGCAACAAAGTCCATATTCTAGGCTACAACTTAATATCCGAATGTATGGCCTTCGGTCAGGACTCTCATCCAATATATGGAGTTCAGGGGAGGCTGAACATTGTAAACATAAGTCACACCAACTTACTGTATCATGGCAAAGCATTTAAATTCAATACCAATTTTGAATAGGGTCAGATTGAGCCCCTAGGAAGAGGTCATTAAAGTACAAGCATGTAAAAACTTCACTAAATTTGAGACAAATGTCAGATTTGCTGTTCACCGTAGAATAGAAAGACACACTTTAGTAGTCTGAAGATACTACACATGCCCACCAATCTTCATACATTTAGTTGGAACAGGCCTAAATTTGTGACAGACTAGTATGGTTAAAAGTAGGGCTGCAGCGATTAGTCGACATAATCGATTAAGTCGACAGTCAACACGTCGTATTTATTATTGTTATTATTGTTATTATTATTATTATTTATTTTTTTAAAGATTTAAGCCGGAGCAAATGGCTTTAGCACCGCTACTAGAATGTGCACCACAGTGTGGCGTAGAAGAAGAAGACGGTTCCGCAGAAGAAGCAGCAGCAGCAGCAGAAGAAGAAGAATATGAACTAGACAATTCCCCGCCGGGGAATCGCGAGAGTGGGCTGTGCGCTTTCCCCCTTGATGAAAAAAACTATGAAAGCTACCAAAAAAGTTGAATCCCACGTTGATAATTTGGACTTATCTAAATTTTAAAGTTTGAATGGTGTGTCTAGGTCAAAGTATGCCAGAGATGTCGATGTTTGAAATCTTTTTCTCAATCTTTTCACCTGGTCTCATTTACTTTCTATGTGTGTGTTTGTGTGCATGTGAGTGTGTGTGTGTCTGTCTGTCTGTCTCTCTGTCTCTCTGTGTCTGTGTGCCTGCGACTTTTTTGACCTTATTCCATTCCTTATAGGAATTAATATTCTGGAAAACTGATTAATAATCTGCCTGTGTGTGCGTGTCTGTGTGTCTGCGACTTTTTTGACCTCGTCCCGTTCATTCCTTATGGGACTTAAGCCTTACGTCGCCAAAAATGTAAGTTCTGCAAAACTGATTAATGATCTGTGTGTGTGTGTGTGTGTCTGTCTGTCTGTGTTGTCTGTCTCTGTGTGTGCTTCTGTCTGTGTGTGTCTGTCACTGTGTGTGACTGTCTGTGTGTGTCTGTCTGTGTGTGTGTGTGTGTCTGTCTGTCTGTGTGTATCTGTCTTTGTATGTGTGTGTGCGTGTGTGTTTTTGTCTGTCTCTGTGTGTGTGTCTGCCTGTGTGTGTCTGTCTGTCTGTGTGTGTGTGACTGTGTCTCTGTGTGTGTGTCTGACTGTGTGTGTGTGTGTGTGTGTCTGTCTGTCTGTCTGTCTGTCTGTGTGTGTCTGTGCCTGTCACTCTCTCTGTTGGCCCAGCTGATCTCAGTTGCCGCGGGGATGGTTGTCGAATGGCCCTAGCAACCGTGACTGAGACAGCTGCTTTCAGAGTGATTTCAGCCTCACATCTTGGACATCAAACTAGTGCTATTTATCCAAAACCAAACAAGATATCGGCAACATTTCTTCACCATCCCATGGGAAAGGCCTTAAAGAACACACTGGAGTGAATTGGGCAGTTGAGAGCTACTCTTGTCGGTTGGAGGCAGATAATTCAAAAACTGTAAATCCTACCGATAAAGTAGACACATTGGGAGAAAGAAGACAAGTGTGGCTACAACTATGGTAAATATAATTGTTTTTGAGTGACATTTGTGGCCCGGATCGTCATAGAAACAGAACATTTCTGAGAAATTTTTTGAGTCACTCACCATCATTAAAGGGTCAGGGTTCAAAAACTATACATCGTGGGGAAAAGTTGAAATACAACTCAAATAGCCAGGACTTTGAATGGTGTCTCTAGGTGAATGTATGCCAGAGCAGAAGATGCTAGAAAAACGTCGCAGATTTGCGATTTTTTTCAACCTCGTCCCCATTCATCCTGGCGAGTACAGCCCACTAATGATGGCGGAACATGTTGAGGAGAGCAGGAAAGCGAGACCAAACACGTCCAAAGTGTGGGAACATTTTTGAGCAGTAACCTCCTATATCTTCAATATATGAGTCTGTAGTAGAGCTTAGATCGGGCCTAAAAAATCAAGCCCGACCCGATCCGAGCCCGTGCACGTTGAGTCCTGGCCCGCCCGGCCCGCCCAGCCAGCCGTATAAGCTGTAATTATGAGCTGACCACTTTTCTCAGTAACGAGTAATCTACCGCGTTAATATTTCCTAATCAGATTAAAGTTATTTATTCAAGTCACCGTGCGTTACTGTTATTTTGTCATTTTCCTTAGTAAAAAAATATATTTTTGCTTTCTTCTTGCGTCTCGGGAAGTGATATCACGTGTGCGACAAGTCACGTTTTCGGCATGAGGACAACTCACATGGAATGCTACGCAGAGACACAAACAACAATGGAGGGAGAACAGAGATGCGCGTTTTGCAGCTGGAAATACAGTCATTATTTTGAGTTATAAAAAAGAAATAAAAAATAAAAAACAGGTTGGGGCAGAGAATCTAAACTCTACTCTGTAGTAGCCTACAAACCAACAAGCAAATCAAACAAACAGATTTGCATTTTTTAGACATATTCAGCCATTAGTGTGCAACCAAAAAGTGATTTATTAAAATTCATAGTTATTAAAAATCCAACAGATCTCGAATGACAACAAGTGCAGTTGTTGTGAACCCATGCTGCCCCATGTATCATCAGACAAGAGGCCAGCTGGAGACAAGCTCTTTGAATACCTTCATTGGTTAATAATGTGTACAGACGCGAAGGGTGGCCAGTAAAATTAATTATGAAAACATAAGTCAAATTAGCAAATAAGAGATTTTTTATGGAGCTAGAACAGTCTCAATATCATTCACAAATAAATGCAGAGGGATTTGTATCCGTAAAGCTGGATCCATATCTGTGCCTCTAATTTGCAACTTGCATATCATCATTTGTTCATCAACTTAGTATTTTTCAGTGGAAATGTATTTGTGAATTTCCACCTATTTGTGTAGATACTTATGAGACTCTTCTACCGTGCTGTTTTCACACAAAATCCACAAATGCAGGGCAGAGGTGACTCGTAAAATGTCACTTGACTCGTGTCTCGTAAAACACAATTCACAAATAAATGCAGAGTGATTTGTATCTGTAAATCTGAATCCGTATCTGAGACAAACAAATTTGTATCTGTAAATCTAATCCGTATCTGAGACAGACAGATTTATATCTGTAAATCTGAATCCGTATCTGAGACAAACAAATTTGTATCTGTAAATCTAATCCGTATCTGAGACAGACAGATTTGTATCTGTAAATTTGAATTTGTGTCTCAGCCAAAAAGGATTTGTATCTAAATTTGAATCCGTGTCTTACAGTCATTATTCCCGGTAATAAACTGAAGGTATCATGAAGGTATGCTTCGGTATTTCAAAGTAAAGGACGACGTGAGGGGGAAAAAAAAAAAAAGGGTTTCCATAAGTAGTTCAAGATTTATATACTGCTGGACTTAATACTTCCTAGACTACCTGCATGCATATTATGAAGTATAGTTACTGTGTACTGGTTGAGTAATCTTGTGTCAAAATCCTTAACAGAGGACAAGTATAAGGATATTTCACCCAACTTTGATGTGGAATATAAGCTTATTTTCCATAAGTACTTCAAGATTCATATACTGCTGGACTTAGTACTTCCTAGATTACTTCCCTGCACAATACAAAGTACTTTTACAGTGTACTTTTTGAGTAATACTGTGTCAAATCCTTAACAGAGGACAAGCTGAAGGATATTTCACCAAACTTTGCGAGGAATAAAAAGCTTATTTTCCATAAGAGTCCAAGATTAATATACTGCTGAACTAAGTACTTCCTAGACTACTTAATAACTTCCTTACTGCTATAATTAGTATGGAGTACTTTTACTGTGTACTTTTTAAATAATCCTCTGTCAAAATCCTTAAGAGAAAACAAGAATAAGTCTGTTCACCCAAATTTGATCTAGAAATTTACTTGTAACCAAGTATCATTCGACTGCGGTATTGCTCCCTTTCTGTTAAGTAAAAGATCGGAGTATTTCCTCCAACACTGTGCAAATCTGAAACTTGGATTCTTGAGAAGGTCTTTTTCCAATCATAACACCCCAAGCATATAAGGCCATGGATACAACTTGTAGGAGAAGTGAGCTCACCATCAGCCAGCAGACGTTGACTGTAGTTGACTTGGAGCAGAAGAAAACAGTTGAGATTGATGTGCCAATTCTCGCTGACAGTTGCATCAGGAAGACGGAGCACAAAAAGATCGAGAAGTGCCAGGAGTTGAAGGAACAACTTGAACAGATGTAGCAGGTGAAGACCAAAAAGGTCCCGGTGGTAATAAGAGCATTGGGAGCTGTGGCCCCCAAACTGGGAGAGTAGCTCCAGCAGTTTCCAGGTGCAACATCTGGGCAGAACCCTCAAATTCAAGCTTGAGAAAAAAGACAAAATAGACATACACCAACTCCCCACATGGGGCTGAGAGGGAGGTTTTGTAATGATTATACATTCATAATACACCAATAATAACATGTACTTTTCAATAATCTTGTAAATCTATCACTATGAAATCATTAGCTTTTACATGATAGAAGTGCAGTGTACATTTTTAATGACTTGCTGTCCATGCCAGTGTTACAGGTCTCAGGGATGGGAGAAAGCAGGTAAAGCAGGGGAATGACAGTAACAGCACTTCATATTATTCATGCACATAGTCTAGGACAGTGGTCCTGAATAGGCGGCCTCCGGGCCGCATCTGGCCCGCTGGCCGCCTATTTGTGGCCCCCGAACTGTTATTCCTTCACCATGTGTTTTGTTTGGGTCGGCATGTGTATACAGGGACTTGTCTCCATGCCAACGATACACAGACAGCTGGGTCACTCACTGCTGCGAGCGCAATTTTTAACTTTCACTTTTGTCTTTGGAGTGTTTCGCATATTGACATTTTGCCGGCTGTAGGAGCCTAGATTGCACGAAAATGGCGTGTTCCAAGTTGACTGCTAAAAGAAAAGTGGACAGTGAAAATCGGCAATTCAAAGACGAATGGACTGAAACATTTGCATTCATTCTCCCTCTAACCAGCACAAGACCCATGTGCTTTATATGCCAGGAGACTAAAGGTGTGAGGAAGATTTCCAGTTTGAGACGGACTATTTTAATTTGTCATAATGGAAATGACATTTTATTTTAAGTTTGTATTTCTATTGTTGTTTCGAATGAAAAGCATATTTTGTTTTGATATACAGTATATATATATATATATATATATATATATATATATATATATATATATATATATATATATGTATCATTGCATTATTGCATGTGGCCTGACCGACCTCAATACATGGACCTTAGAGTCATTGAAAAAAATCTTTGTGGCCCTTTAAGATTTGTATTTGAGTACCCCTGATATACAAGTGAGATGGCACAGATTCAGATTTACAGATACAAATCCTGTTGGCTGAGACACGGATTTAAATTTACAGATACAAACAATCAATCAATCAATCAATCCTTTATTTGTCCCCAGTGGGGCAATTTGTTTCACAGCAATAGGAGCACAATAGAGGGTGACACAGGAGTGGATTTTCACTCCTGTCCCGTCCCACTCCCACAGAAAAAAATCTTGTCCCGTCCCAATCCTGGGCCAGAGTAAAAAAAAAATCCTGTCCCATCCTGCTCCCATCCAGAATGACTCCCACTCCTGTACCGCTCCTATTTTTTAAAATTCTTTTAGTCTTAAGGCAATACACAGAATTTTATTTGATCTTCTCCCCATTCTTGTTAGATTACTTTGTGTTCTGCATTGTTATTTCTAAAGATATGGCAACAGGAACAGTTCATCTGTGGTAATATAGGGAGGCATTTATTGCCTTAATCGAAACAAAAAACCTTTACTAAAGGGCACAAAACATAAATAATACATGGCCTGTGGTCCCTATAGTTTTTCTAGGGAGGACCAGCGGCTAAGTCAAATAAAATTGCTGAATCTGAATGAATTTTCATGACGTGTTTTTGTGATTGTTCCTTTAAATTATTAATACGTTTAAAACCTGGATTTGAGCAAAGTTCATACGTAAATAGAAAGATGGATGGATAGATTTCTCTCCTCTCTCCGTTTCTTTAGTTCCTCATTTTATTGCGCATGATTGTTCATGTGCTTGAACACATCTGTAGTGTTACCACTGTACTTTACTCCCTTCTTACAACTGATACAGGTAGCCGTTGTGTCATTTTCGGCCTGAAAATATAACTACACGGCGCTCCTCTTCCTCTCTGCCACTCTTCGGCCCCGTCTATGTGCTGCTTGCATGCTGCTGGCTGAGCTGCGTCAGTGCTGCTCCGCTCTGTGAGGAGCGGCACTTGAAAGCAGCGGACACCGACAGCAGGTCGCCACTTTATTGAAACCGCCGCAGTGCATAAGGGAGAGAAACTTAATCTAAAGTGTCGATCTCATTACGCTGGTATCAATTAAATATCACTACCAACGCTGGTATCAATATCATCAATATTTGGATTCGATCCGCCCACCCCTAGTTCCCGCTCCCGTCTGCTCCCGTTAACTTTTTATCCTACTGTCCCAATCACGTAATTAATATTAATAGGCGAGTTCAAGATCACGCGGTGCTGTGCAGCGCTGCCAAAATCGTGATGCATGCTGGTTAAAATGTGTCCACGATGACCTGGATGGGAGTGGTTTCTGCTCCGCATCTGAAGTCACATGACCTTAAGTTATCGCGGGAGCGAGGTGGCTGCAGAGCAGTTGCGCAGTTGTTCTCCAGTGCCGTGTTCCAATATCCATACTTACCGTACTTACTGTACTTAGTTTTAAGTACGTAGGGTGTTCCGATCGCGATCGCGGCCAAAAGAAGTGTACTTAAAGGACCCGGATGTTGCCCTCATAACGGCAAAAATGTTGAGTGTGCAACGATGTACACTATACGCACTCAACGGCCGCCATCTTGTCTACGTGGCGGAAGAAGTGGAGCCAGGCAGAGGCGCTCAGTTCGGATTTTTTTTTAAAATAGCTACCGAGACAACAGCGCCTGCAGCTGAGCCATATTGCAGAATTGTAGGATTGTAACTGTTAAAAAGTAAAGCCATAGATGTCTTTTGTTCACGTAATTTCTGGTAAGTGCACCACGGAGTATGGATTTGGAACAACACTCACTGGCTGAAATCTGCCTACTTAGTAAGTGCGGATAGTGTAGTTACGTTTAAGTGTACTCATGGAAGTATGGATATTTGAACACAGCACAGGTACTGCGCGACCCTAGACCCACCTTCATGACGTCAGGACTTTGCCCTAATTGGCTCTCATCTACGCTGACGTGTATGACGTGTGTTTCAATGAATTTCCATATCCATAAGCGCCTCTTTTCTACTCAAATATGACATACTTTAAGATAAGAAACAGCTGTGTGGCCGCAGCTATGGGATAGTCAACATGAATAAACCTATAAAAACCTTCATCTAACGCAACAACCCTGAAAGATGTCGTCAATATACTGCTCAGTTCTGTCAGCTTAGGGTGATGATGGAGAAGCGATTAACTGCTGTGTCCAGTGTTATCTGTAATATCCACTCTTATTAACCCTTTCTGTTCCCGTCACATTAACAATACAAAGAATTATCCTGAGCTATTTCGGTGTGATAAGATGGCGCAGCGGGACAAGGCATCTGGCTCAGTCATAAGTTCTGATTATTGTATTTCCTTCATTCAGTGAAATGTATTTAATTCACTGTGAATAATGTTGCTATAAGAAAATGCATCATCTTATGTGTCTATAGTTATGCTTACTTGTTAAATGTAGTCAGCAAATTCCCCTCAGCTGTGATATAGTCATGCACATAAGCACAGTTGTCATCATAATAATTAATAACTGTAACTGTACTATATTGTTATTGGACAAGACTTACTATAATATACCAGATAGACAAAGCTCAAATGTATTTAATGGTGACATTACAAGGAAAACAGAACATGAGCATTTACAGTAAGACAACATTTAGGCTACACTGTAAAAAAAATTCCGTAGAATTCGCGGTAAAATACTGGCAGCTGTGGTTGCCAGAACTTTACCGTAGAAAATACGGTCAGAATGTATGAGACATTACGGTGTGCTGTTTTGGCAACCGTAAATTTCACAATAGAGAACTGTTATTTGTTTACGGTAATATGCTGTAAAAATAACAGTTCTAGAGTTAAACTGTTTACGGTAATTTGCTGTAAAAAAAAAAGCTATACTGTAAACCTATTTACAGTCCATCAGTGAAAAAACACGGTAAAACTGTAAGATACAGTACGGTACTTTATTGCAAAGTTCAACTTTACGGTAAATACTGGCAGCTGTGGTTGCCAGAATTTCCCCGTTAAAAATACGGTACAACACATATGGAATTACAGTTTGTTGGCGTCGATTTTACAGTCAGCAAATGGAAATGGTAAATTATAAAGGAAATGACCAATTAAGCCCATTGTAAACCAAAGTACAGACTATAATTGATCAACTTTAAGAACCTCTCTTTGCATATACACATTCTCTGTGAAAAACAGAACTTATCCAGTATAATCACAAGGCAGTGTTGACATCTTGAAAAGACAGTGTGTGTCCATTCATATGAAGGGATAGTCCATGGTAGAAGAAATAAACATGAAAAAGGGAGCCACTTGCCCTGTGTTGATCAACACTAATGAGTTACTGAGTCCAGACTTGGCTGAAGAGTGCTCTTTACATGGACATGGTGTTCAAGAAACTGGAACTTAAAGCATTCAGCAGTCACCAGTTCTGCTTGAAGACTCATATGTTGTCCATCTGGTATCCACTGTAGACTGGCATGATCCTCTCTGCA
>CAEMYA010000400.1:22539-35461 GCA_903131615.1 Diplodus sargus | reverse complement strand
ATACATACATATATATATATATATATATATATATATATATACACACACACACCGTAGGCTATACACTTTCTTTATCAGACGAAAATATGCCTCCACCGCTCTTCACCGCATGGCAGAAAAAACTGCCATGCCTGCCTGCTTATTAGGATGTAATCTTGTGTAGTCTATTTACTTCATGTGTTGGGGACTATTTAAGGCCTGGAGTCTACATTTTACTTCAGGATCATATTTCCCAGATTTCACTAAGGCTCCTGTCCTGTTTACATGTTCACATGCTGCTCTGCCCCTCCCCCGCTCTGACTTCTCTCACTCCACTGCCAAAAAATGTTAAAGTCAATCCAGGCCGTGCTCCTTCACTGCTCCCTCCCTGCTCCCTTGCAGCGTGTTATTTAAAACTGGGGGCCGTCATGGCAGGACTACCGAGCTCCACTCATCTCAGCCAGGATACACCCTTCAGTCCGTGAAAACAGCCATTCTCTGCCCAAATTCTAGCTCCGAGAGACTCTTCGTTTATGGAGATGTCGCTCCCAGTGGTGCTGCCAGGGTCTTGCTGTCCGGTTACCGGTGCTTCACAGCTCGCGGAGCCGTCTTACCGAAACCGACCCCGTGGCTTGTCCGCCTCTTCCCGGATCGCTGCCGGTGGGTCTCGGCTGGTGCTGCCCGGACGGCCGCTACTGTCGCTCGGCTTGTTGCAGCTGCTGCTCGGCGGCTCAATGGTGGCGCTGTCCTTTGGAGCCCTCTCCCTCAGCAACTCGCCCCCCATCCGAAACTCGTGTCCCTTCTGGGCAGGCTCGTCGGTAAGTTAGGCTCGAGTTTAGACATCATCCGTGTGGATGGCATGTCATGTTCTTTAGATAACAAGGCTTCCAGGAGGTCACAGTTGCATTGGAAGTACAGGAGTACTCAAATACAAATCTTAAAGGGCCACAGATTTTTTCAATGACTCAAAGGTCCATGTATTGAGGTCGGTCAGGCCACATGTAATAATACTGTAATATTCTAAACAAAATGTTATTTTCATTCAAAACAGCAACAAAAATATGAACTAAAATAAAATGTCATTTCCATTTTGACATCAATTAAAATACATAGTTAAATATTTCATCTTTTTGTTTGCCTTCAAACATTGTGTCCATCACTTCAGTCAGGCATTCTTTTATTATTTCTGCATCTGAGAATGGCTTCTCGTACTTACCCAAAATCCACACCACTCTAAGTGAGCACTCTGTTCCTTTTTGTTGTCATAGATGTAACAAGAATCCTGCTTGCAGCTTGATATGACAAGTTCAGTGCATTTATTTTTGTTGTTCCTACCTCTAAATTTTGAGGAAATGTCTCTTCAAAATTACTATGCTTCGTCTCATAACGCTGTTTCAAATTGAAAACCTTCATCACAGCTTTAGTCTCTTGGCATATTAAGCACATGGGTCATGGAGGGAGTATGAATGCAAATTTTTCAGACCATTCTTCTTTGAATTGCCGATTTTCAGTGGGTTAGGGTTAGGGTTAGGGTTAGTTAACCCTAACCCTAACCCGAGTCCTGCACGGGTTCGGGTACCCGACGAGTGACCCGCACAATTTGGATGAAACGGGTTAAAAATAATGTACTGTGTCGGACACAGGTGCGGATCGGGTCGGACACCTGGAGAGCGTGGGTTGGGTTTTGCATTGCCATTTTCAAGGCGTCAAGTGCAAAAAAAAAAAAAAAAATCATTAGTAGCGACACATCTACAAAAATATCGTTGGCATGGAAACAATTCCCGGTATACACCTGCTGACCCGACCAAAACACAAAGTGAAGGAATAACAGTTCAGGGGCCACAAATAGCAGGCCGGCAGGCTGGATGCGGCCCGAGGGCCTACTATTGAGGACCACCGAAGTATACAGTGCAGTGGTGGGAGGCAAACAAATTTTATACCAATTTTAAAACAGAAATGAAAAACTGGTGTTTATATCACTAAAGCATTAGAAGGCGTACTTTGACTGGTTTGCTGTCTGTCTGTCTGTCATATGAAACTTGGCAGTGCTGTGGAGGTACTGTCAGAAATAGTAGTTTGATGGCACACCTCGAGGAAAACAGGTATTTATGGCTCGGGTTTTATGTCCCACCTCCGCACTTGTTTTATCACTTGTAATAATGTACTCACCCAAAGTAACTGATGAGAATTTGGATGATGGCAATGTCACTAAATAAGTTTGAAGAGAAATCAAAGGTCAGTGCTTAAAGAACATATCAGCCCAACTGTCCATTCATCCCAGTCTACAGACCTGATTCAACTTTGACTGACTGTTTTTATTTTATTTTACAGTAGTTTGTGCACACTGCTTCTCTGTGCATTGAGGGATTATTCACTTGGGGTGTACCCACTTATCATTAAGTGGTCAAGATACTCTAACTGTCCAACCAACAGTCTCACTCCCGACGCGTCATAAACTGACGCTTGGTCAGGGCCCTTTCACGTTGTGCACTGACGCCCAAGGTGCCCCTCAGCACCTTATTTCGACGCAGGGGGATTGATTGATTCCAATGCAATCCCCTCCGTGGCGATATGTGCCGCTCAGAGCAAGTGATCACCGCGGCGTCTAAAGAGGGACGCTGTTACCATGTAAGTGTTTACCGAACCCGCAAATGTCATGTTCGGGTGAACACTTAATAAACTCTTCTCCTCATCACTAAATAAACGCAGTAGGTCAGAAAGTAAAATCATGGTCGCTCTGTGGTAAACGATCGTAGAGTTCAGTGTCAGTGAAAAACACGTTTTAGCCGCGATGTCATGGAGAAGTACTACACTACCCACAATCCCATAGTGTAACAGTGACGTCTCTGATTGGTGGAGCCCGCTGTTACCATGGAAATGTTTACCAAACCAGCAAATTTCATGTTAGCTAGTTACTGCTATCACTGAACTCTACAATCGTGTAATGATTTCAAAACCGTAAAAGATTTTAAAAAGCTGAATACATGCCCAATAGTTCAAGGTCATCTGACTCCGTAGAAGGTGGAATGGTGTCTCTAGCTCAAAGAATGAGGTAAAAGGAGAGGTTAAAAGTCAAAGAGTTTTGAAGAGGATTTGAAGATTTTCCCATTTACTTTCCATTCACAATAATTACACTGCGACCAGAGCGCCACCTATGTGCCGATTTGCACCAAATTTTACACAGACCATCATTACACAATTACGAACATTTATGTGATAATACAAACAGTATTTTCTAAAGACATGCAAGATTTTCTGTTGTAGGATGCAGGAATTTGTCATTTTATATTTTGGGCAGTTTATGGACTATTAAAATTCTTTTGACAACTTTTTGTCAGAAGGGTCTACAGATGATACATGCATAGTTTGGCGCAAATTGGTCAAATCGTCTAGGAGGAGTTCGAAAAAGTAGGTTTTCCATTGTTTGCAATTTTGCAAAGGAAAGTGGAAAGTGGGCGTGGCCTACATCAAACAATTCAGCTGAATTCAGGGAACAAATAGGTATGAGGTTTAATAATGTCCAACATATTAAGTGGGAGTTATAAGCGAAAAACGCTTTTGCATTGAAAATACTGCCACCTGCTGGTCATTTTTGGTGAGTGAGTCACAGGGTCCATTCTATAACACCTCTATGAATTTCATTTCCATAAGTGTTATGGTGTGGGCACAGGGACAAATATAAAATTAAAGTGGCACCACAGCGCCATCTAATGTCGAATTGGTAAACCCTTCATAAGCTCTCCTCAGGAGGGCACTGACATTAAGTAAACAAAGTTTCGTGTCAATCCGATGAACAGATGTGGAGATATAAAATAGTTCGCTTTAAAGAGCTCCACCTTGTGGTCATCGTCTAAAATTTTGCACAGGGCCTCAGGGAATCATGGGGAAGTAGTATCCCGAGTTTCATGTCATTAGACCACACCAATGTGGAGATAGACAACACTTCCTGTTTTGAACCAAATCTGCAGGAAGTTATTATTTAATAACTTAAAAATTGAATTTTCTATTACAAGTCTGTGAATATCTTTTTGTCAGGAGGGTCCACAGATGTTGTGTCCCAAGTTTTGTGCAAATCGGTGAAATCGCCTGGGAGGAGTTCGAAAAAGTAGGTTTTTGACATTTTGCGAAGTAGCGAAGAAAAACGGAGGCGGAAATGGGCGTGGCCTATACCACGAGATTCAACACAATTCACTGAACGCGTGGATTTAAGGTTTTTGAATGTGCGACAAAGTATATGGGAGTTATTAGCCAAAACGCACTTTCCTTAATAACAGCGCCACCTAGAGGTGGAAATTCAGGACGATAATAGATTATACAAATTTTCGCCACGTGTGACTCATATTCCAAGTTTGGTGAGTTTTGGGGTATGTTCAGGCAGTGAAAATTGCGATCATTTTGTGAGAAGAAAAACAATTAAAGCTGCAAGCAGCGTTGAACGGGCCCTCGCAGTCCACGCGCGTCGGGGAATGCCGCCGTCGTGGAATGCTGCCGTCGGGGCTTGTTCACGCAACACATTCTGCTGAGGAAGTCATTCCTTTACAATTCGGTGGCCTGCTACTGCCGGTATTAAATACTGTACGTTGAAGTCAGAAAAACTGTGTGAACTGCTGCATGATTCCCCGGACAAAGACTGAGACGATTGTCAGCTTCTGGAGCTGGATGAAGAAAATGTCCACACGAGGCATAATGCAATGAAATAGTTTGAGGAGAAAGCTGAAAGTATCATCGTCCAGTAGTCTCACAAACTCTCCAGCTTCCAGCACAGTGGTAGGCTCAAACTCCCCTGATGGTTTCAAAACACTGGACGACGTCACCTTTGTGCTCAAACACAGAGTGTACAGCATGGATATGGAAGTTCCATGTTACTGTGTTATCAAGCACACTGGTTCTTTTGAGAGATCTTGAAAAGAAAAAAAAAAGCAGAGAATCCAGCCAGGTCAGAGAAGAACTGATTAACTAATGGGATGTTACATTTGATGATGATTTGATGATGAAAGCTGAAGAGGGAGAAAGATTTAAAAAGCTCAAAAGGCAGAAAAGCTGAAAAGTAAGAGGGCTGAAGTAACTTAAACAGGTGAACAGTTTCTCTGGCTGAACACATGCTGCAGCAATAGCACAGCCAAAGTTGTGCCCAAAAAAAATTCATGGGAAAAGGCCTCCCAAACTCCTGCCATTTTTGAAAGAAATGTAATGGTTATCTGCAAAACATTCATATATAGAGTCACAGGAGACATTGCTGAACTCTGTGATGTTGTTTTTATTTCCGTAGAGTAAAAAATGAGGACTTCAGAGTGAGAGACCAAACAGGCTCTGTGTGCTCTCCTCCAGAAATGTAGACTCAAAATTAACATTGCGGCTTATGGGGGACTTGTTGGAGTGCTTGTCGCTCTGGGGCTTCCACATCCAAAACTGTAAGTCCTACATCTTAAATAAGACCATCATATATTGTCCATGTGAGGTAAAAGAATCCAAATCAAGCTGAACAGAATTTTCTCTACAGTTCCTCCAGCTGCTCTTCACTCGAGCGATGATGTCACGCACTCTAGCTCACGCAATACACACCCATTATAAAATGACAAAGACAAGCAAAAAATCCTTAAAACTAAAACTGTGATGATTTCAAACCCATACAAGATTTTAAAAAGCTGAATACAGGACTAATATTTAAAGGTCTTGAGACTTTTTTAAAGTTGGAATGGAGTCTGTAGCTCAAAGTATGAAGGACAAGGAGAGGTTGAAAGTGGATGAGTTTTGAAGAGGATTTGAAGATTTTCCCATTTAATTCCATGCAAACTAATTTGCCACATATCTGTTTTGAATGCAATGTGCAGGAATTTTTTGTATTATTTTTTGGGCGATCAAAATTCTTTTAATAACTTTTTGTCCGGGGGGTTCACAGATGCTTCATGCAAAGTTTGGTGCAAATCGGTCAAATTGTCTAGGAGGAGTTCGAAAAAGTAGGTTTTTCATTTGGCGCGATTTTGCAAACGGAAAGTTACTGCCAAAGTGGGCGTGGCCTACACCACACAATTCAGCTGAATTCAGGGAACATGTAGATATAAGCTTTAACAATGTGCAACATATTATGCAGTATTTATGGGCCAATTTTTTTCAAAATGGCGCCCCCTGCTGGTCATTTTTGGTGTGTGAGTTACAGGGGCCATTCTATAGCACCCCTATGAGTTTCATTTCCATAAGTGTTATGGTGTGGGCACAGTGCCAAATATTAAATTATACGGCCACCAGAGCTACATACTCTCAGTCCAACAGGAAGTCCGCCATTTTGATGTGTGGCGGCATTTTTGTCCAATTCATGCCTACTTTGAAAATTATCTTGTCCTAGAGCTTGAACATCACAGTCTTCAAATTAACTCAGTTATCTTCTTCATGCCTTGAAGAACAAAAGTTATGGAAATCATTCAGCTGCGCCAACCTTTAGTGGGCGGGGTGGTGGAAACCATTTTTTCCCCTCGCCATCGAGCATCAAGGCTTTATAACTTCAACATACAATTATCTATCCACACCAAACTGCCCATAAGTGTAGAGGCTGTTTCCCCCCGAATACATCTCCGCATCAATACTAAGTCGGCCGTTTTGCATATGGCTGCCATTTTGAAATATTGCCAATCTTCTTACTTAAATGATCTCCTCCTACAGACGTAACACCACCGACTTCACAGTCACTCAATATCATCCTCTGACCTTGAAGATAAAAACTTATGGAAATCTTTATCCTACGTCATACCTGCTGACATGACGTATGTGGAGCGGTCAATTCAAATCCTTCGCCGTAAAGCATCAAGTCCTCATAACTTCTTCATTCAATTTCCTATCTCGGCCAAAACTCACAGGAATGTAGAGGGAGTCGCCTTGAATAGATCTGTGTTGTCATTGGGCGTGGTCGTGACCTGCAGGCTCTGTAGCGCCCCCTATTGTGATGCCCCGCCTCCTGCATGCGCATAGATGAACAAAATTAGGTACACAGATTCATCATGAGCAGACGCACAAAAAACCCCTTGGACCGATACCGTCACTCCAACACGAAGTCTGCTATTTTGATGTGTGGCGCAATTTTTGTCCAATTCATGCCTACTTTGAAAACTATCTTGTCCTACAGCTTGAACACAACAGTCTTCACATTCATTGAGCATCATCTTCATGCCTTGAGGATAAAAAGCTATGGATATCTTCCCGCTACGTCATACTTGGTGGGCGTGGCGGTCGAAACCATTTTTTTCCTTCGCCATGAAGCATCAAGGCTTTATAACTTCAACATACACTTTCCAATCTACACTTTCCAATCTACACTTTCCAATCTACACCACAAGGCACATTCATGTAGACGGTGTTGCCCGGAATACGTCTCTGCATCAATACTTAGTCGGCCATTTTGATTGTGGCTGCCATTTTGACATATTTCAAATGGTAGAACTGTAATGACATCCTCCTATAGATTTAACACAACAGACTTCACAGTCACTCAGTATCATCCACAGACCTTAAAGATGAAAACCTGTTCAAACCTTTCGCCTACGTCATACTGCTGGCCATCGTGGGGCGGTCAATTTAAATCCTTCGCCATACAGCATCAAGTCCTGTGCATCAAAACTGTTTCACAATCATAGCGCCACCCACTGGACAAAGGAAGTCAGACAAACATCATCCGATTGACTTGACGTTTACTGCTTGTTTTCTCCACAGCATGACATGCAAGTAACATGTGAGCGCACTATCCGACGGCTTTGCAGCCTGACACATCTGCTGGCAGTGGTGGTGCCGTCCATTTAAATCCTTCGCCATAAAGCATCAAGTCCTCGTAACTTCAACATACAATTCCCCTTCTACACCAAATCTCTCAAGAATGTAGAGGGAGTCGCCCTGAATATATCTCTGCATCAAAACTGAGTCTTAGCCATAGCGCCACCCACTGGATACAGGAAGTAAGACAAACATCATACGATTGACATGACGTTTACTGCCTGTTTTCTCCCCAGCATCAAATGAAAGTAACAAGTGAGCGCGCAATCCGACGGTGCCCCAGCCTGACGTAACTGCTGGCCGTGGTGGTGCCATCCATTTAAGTCCTTCGCCATAAAGCATCAAGTCCTCTTAACTTCACCATCCAATGACCAATCTGCGCCAAATCTCTCAGGAATGTAGAGGGAGTCGCCCTGAATATATCTCTGCATCAAAACTGAGTCATATCCATAGCGCCACCCACTGGACACAGGGAGTCAGACAAACATCATACGATTGACATGACGTTAACTGTCTGTTTTCTCCCCAGCATCACATGAAAATAACAAGTGAGCACGCAATCCAACGGCATCCCAGCCTGACGTAACTGCTGGCCGTGGTGGTGCAGTCCATTTAAATCCTTCACCATAAAGCATCAAGTCCTCATAACTTCACCATACAATGACCAATCTGCACCAAATATCTCAGGAATGTAGAGGGAATCGCCCTGCACATATCTGTGCATCATAACTGAGAATGATGAATGACGTGACGTTTACTGCTTGATTTCTCCCCATCGTGACATGCAAGTAACAGGGGAGCGCGCCGAAGGCCGACGCGCGTGGACTGCGAGGGCCCGTTCATCACTGCTTGCAGTTTTAATTCTGTTTGCAGCTCTTTCTGACCGGCACTTTTGATACGTGTTATAGTATTTCAGAGGTTATTTTGCACGTGTTAATGCAGGCTTGATTCCTTGTAGCCAGACTGGCATGTTTTGGTTTTGATTTCGATTTGATGCGTGTGTGGAGGTTGGATGTGATATGTGCTTATATGTGCTGACATAAGGCATTTAGGGTATGTCTTGTAATAATGGATGTGTTTTGAGTAAGTCCTCGCTCTGAGGCACGCGTAAGCGCCCCCCCCCCCCGACAGTCATTCAACTTTAGGGCCGCACAAGAACCCCCACGGCCCCCCCACCTCTAAAATGAATCTGGCGCCGCTGTCTCTTGGCCATTTTCACTTCAATGAGGTGCTTTTGATTAGGGATGCACCGATCCAACTTTTTTTAGTCCTGATACCGTTACAATACCTGGGCTTTGAGTATTGACCAATACCGATCTGATAACAGTGTTTGATTGATAAACTGTATGTCCCGGTGTGTGGAATGGACTGGGATCATTCTTTTGCGCAAGGCAACAGCAGGCTTCATTTAAATATTATTTCTTAACTTGGTAAAACCAAATGTGACAAATTAACACAAATGTAAATGTACTGAATTATTTGTTATTAAAATAATTAATAATTATGTGCCAGCAACCTTAAAATATTCAGAATCAATAGAATCAGAATTCTTTGTAAAGTGTGGTGGAAACAGAACTTTAAAATTCCAATATGTAGCAGCTTAAACTGAGTTTAAGTCAAGTAAAAAAGTTACTTGGTAAAACAATTAAAAAAAACAGAAATGACAGAACAGATTGAGATATGACAGGAAACACAATGAGAGAGAGGGGGAGTGACAAACAGCAAAGGGTCCCAGGCCAGGCCAGGCCAGGACTCAAACCCAGGACCACTGCAGCGGGGACAAAGCCTCTGTACATGCGGCGCTCGCTCTACCAACTGAGCTAAATGGCACCCTTCTTGTCTGTTTTTACTGCATCTGCCAAACTTGGCTCCTTTGACGTATTGCTGACCCCCTATTTAACTGGGTGAGCTCTTTTTGCATGATGCTTGATTAAAGGGATATTCCAGTGTAAGTTTAATCCATGGTCTAACACACTGTGACACTGAGTAAGACCCCCCCTCGAGAGATCAAGTTTGCAGATGGCCAGCTTACGTAGTTTTAGCAACCTCAGAAAAAGACAGCACAATAATAATACAATGCAGTATACGCCTCCAACAAGAAACCACCATCAAAAAGCCACCAATAATGCTCAGAACAACACCAAACTTCAGCAACAGTACAAATATGGTCCCAGCACATACATCGAGGAATCAAACCTCCACTAGCTTAGCTGGATCGCTATTATAAAGTGAACACAACTCACCACTCTCGTGCCGCAGCTTCCTGTTGTGGGGAAGCCCTGCGAATTGATTACCGAGTGCGGTTAGAAATGCTCAATTCCATTCTTTTCCCTGTCCGCTCTCAATAATAACTGTTATAAACTGGTAGGCAAGACACATATGAACTTTGATTGCATTTCCATGGAGTAAAAATCATACATTTTCATCCTTGAGCTGCGGAACTCTACTGCATTCCGCAGTCCTTCTTCACCGGTGGTGTGGAGCTGTATGGCCTGGGAACCCAGGTAGAATGTGGTCCTGGGTACATCCACCATGGCCTCCCACTTAGCTAGCAGATCCAGGCCGATGATGCAGGGGTCTCTGATATTAGCTAACCAGAACTTGTGGTCAACAATGTGATTAGCTGCAGTCACTTGGAGAAATCTTTCTCCTTGCATCCTGGCATGTTCACCAGTGACTGTAGTTACCTTCCGCTCTGTGGGCTTCCAGCCCCATGGTTTCAAAACACTTGTGCCAGGCAATGTTCTGGGACAGACCAGGGAAATGGTGGACCCTGTATCCACCAGTTCTTTGCATGGGGTGCCATTAAGTTTGCGGTTCAGGTAGAGTCTGTGTGTTCGACCGAGTCTACCCAGTCGTATTTGCGGTGTGGTCGAGGGGAAAGGGTTTGTTGTGGGGTGGCTGACGTGCTGAGGTACTTGGCTCTGTGGGGTAGGGGCCGGGCAGTGGCGTGCAATGTGGCCCATTTCCCCACATCTGTAACAGCCTTCCAGGAACTGTCCGGGCAGCCTCCTCCCCGAAGCTAGTGTGACACATTTCTTAAAATTTTAAAGCAAGGTCAAGAATCCATTTGGGTTGTTCTTATGTAAACTTGAGAACAATGATTAGTAAGGTGCAGTGCCATGTGATATACTCTTTGGGTCTTGAATGAGTCAGATGAACATAATTCCAGGGCTGAACTATTAATTCTGCAGAAATTCTTTGTGCCTGCTAAAGATTAGATTAAATTAGATAGACTTTATTTATCCCACAACAGGGAAATTCACTTGTTACAACAGCTCAAGATGCAACAAGTACAGGAAAAAGAATCAGACACATAAAGTTAAATAGTTAAGTTAAAGAATAAGATATTTATTAAAAACAAAATGACTGTTCAGGTAGTCCTTGAGCTAAACAGTCTGATGGCTGTGGGGATGAATGATATGCAGTAGCACTCCTTACACAGTGGGTGTAAGAGTCTGCTACTGAATTAGCTGCTCAAGGCTTCACAGTCTGGTGCAGGGGGTGAGAGGTGTTGTCCATGATTGACGTCAGATTGGCTAACATCCTCCTCTCACCCAACACCTCTATGGAGTCCAGCGGACAGTCCAGGACATAGCTGGCTCTCCTAACCAGTTTTTTTAGTCTCTTCTTGTCCCTGTCCGTGCTGCTACCTCCCCTGCAGGCCACTGCATAAAGGAGAGCTGATGCCACCACAGTGTCATAAAATGTTCAAAGTAATGTCGTCTGCACCCCGATGGACCTCAGTCTCCTCAGCTGACAGAGGCCACCGTGGCCCTTCTTGTACTGGGTACCCATGCTAAAGTGCAATGTAGAATGTTGTGCTTTTTGACTGAACCAAAATATAACTTTTTGGTCACAACCCAGTGATGATATGTACAGACCCTAAAGGGAGAACCTTTTAAAGAGAAGACAATCTTGCCTATCTTTAATCATAAAGCTGGATTATGCTTTAGGATTGTATGGCTGTTCGGGCACAGAAAATATTGTACGGTAGAAGGAAGATTGGATTCCCCTGTTGGGACTGTCACATGGTTGTGACATCAGAGTGGCCTCAATTGCACTAACCAAGGAAAGTGCTTCGACCCTAATATCTGGTATGTGGCGCCTGCTTGACACAGCCCCCACAGGATTGACAACTCACATCTCCCATTGTCTGAAAGTGCTAGGGCTGTCAACGAATATTCTATATTCGAATATTATATAAACAGAGATTTGATTGTGAAAATTAATATTCGACTGTGGAAAAAAACACATCAGTGGCTGCTTTGTGAGTGGGCGCATAACATGACGGGTCCGGGACAGGTCACTAGTGAATAATCTATGATAAACCAATTGCATACTAGCTGCCCACAATTAGAGGACAGACAGTGACTAGCTGGTGAACGTAGTGAAGCATTTGCAGCTAAAGAGCCAGATATATTTCTCTTGAGTTGGTGGACCCAAAGCAAGAGCTAAAAGGAGAGTGAATATTGGACTTACATTCATAAGGAGGTGACACACATGACTGCATGCAAATACCAGAGTTGCACTGTCTGCTGGATGTGCGATTTACTTTGTTTAATAAATCTGTTATATTTTTAATCATCAATTGTCAAGAATTAGTCAGAAAATAGTGGAAGATACCAAGGCCAAGGGGATGTTTATTATTGCTTGTTTGTATATGCACCCAAATGAGCATGCCATGATGTCTGGAACGCCAACTGAACAGCCACGTCTCGACTCATATTTTTCACCGCCCACCACAAGTTCTTTGTCTGCAGCACGACAAGAGGCATGCACGAAGAAACTTGCTTCATTCATATGCAAGGACATGAGGCCGATCAGTTTCGTTGATGGCACGGGCTTCAGAGAGTTTTGTCAAGAATTGGAACCAAGGTACCGTATCCCGAAAATACCTATAAAAGTAGTTATGTCTCGTATTAGTTTGTCCTCTTGTTATTGACTAAGAGCAAATATAGATATTCAAATGGTTTGAACCTATGTGTTTTTTTTAGAGTGAATATTCAAACGTCATTTTGACAGCCCTAGAGAGCGCACATGAATGCATTGTCAGTTCCGCAATGACTAGATGAACAGATAAAATCAAAAGCAACTGCGTGCCGTTTTATCGCCAGTCCAAGAGGCACGTGTTGCTGGACGAATCAGCTTTTGTCATTGCAAGGAAAAAAATTGCAAGGAAAAA
>CAEMYA010000400.1:6762-22508 GCA_903131615.1 Diplodus sargus | reverse complement strand
AAAAAAAAAAAAAAAAAAAAAAGCTTTTGTCATTGCAACCGTTTCTCAAAGGCTGCAACCAGACGTTGCGGAACGATATCTTTCGTGTGTATCCAAAAGTGCACATGAAGCCAACGGTGTTGTGACCATCGCCGTTGTTCAAACCCTGCATGTTCGTTCCATTGACTACCTTTGGGTGACGTATTCACGTCCACCATTTTTGAATTTACGATACATGATCAGAGACGTTCTACTATTGTAGAGACAGATCACTCTGATAATATTGAATGGGGAAATCTGCGATGCCAAAGATGGCGCATATCCCGCCCCTTTCACCAACAGTCAATCATCTGCGTTGTCACAGCTGAACCGGGAAAATTATAGCCCAATCACGTTGTTTCACCAGCGCATGCGCACAAGTAGTTTTTACGACAGAGACCAAAAACATTTACTGCTTTTTTAAATGATTATCTAATTTATAGAGTGAATGATAAGAAATGATGTATTAGACATTATCTGATTCATACATCAATGGTCAGGTAGAGTAGAACCAGAGCACAGCAGCCGGCACAGATTCAGCCGTACGATGAACATCGGTGTCATAAATAAAACAGTTTAAAGTGGAGTTCTCCCTGTAGGAAAAGAGCGTTTTAGACATCATTTCTACGGTACAGTTGATGTTTTTTTGGTTTTTATTTGTATCTTATTTCACTGGCGAGCATGTCTGTATGTTTTTTCCATCCTGCTATCACGTTAAAGGGTGGATTCGACCATACCTCCATTCATTTAGATAGGGTTCTGGTCTCTTTGGGCTTTTCGAGGTGTCGCCAAGACGGCCGCCGAGTGGCATGACTTGCCTAAAAGGACTTTGACATGATTCAGCAAAACCAGAATCATAATTTCTGAATTTGTGTTTGTGTGTGACCTCAAGTCACGTCCGGCCATTGTTGTAGTCCTTTCACGGGACACTGACCGTGACGTCACCTAAGATATCGTGACTGCCATTTTGGCCCTCAGCACACACACACACACACACACACACACTACATTCTTGTTTATTTGTGCTTGAGTTTGTTTGTTGTTTAGTTTCATAGTCAGCTGCTTTAGTCAAGTGAGGGATTTTATTTATTGAAAGTATTATTGATTGGATCAATGTGCTTATGTTAATTAATTCTATTATATTGTACATTGCAGTTTTCAGTGATTCTCTTGTGCATATGTTTTGTGATAATTTCTGGTTGTGATGGTCAGTGCTCGGACTCATTTCCTTCACTGTTCCTTTAATTGTCAATATTTTACAAATATTGACATTTAAAGTGAACTCTTCTTTGAGACCCTTTTGGTCTGGTTATTGGTCCCTGATGGTGGTGCCCTGTTTTAATGATGAAATCATAATTTGTTTGTATTTTTTATTGATTTAATTTTAAATAATTATTATAAATAATTATTAATTTCTAATAGCCATGCCTACCCTACCATCAATTCTCAACACCCCCAAATATCAAGACATTTTAGAAGCCAGTGTCAGTGAAAGTTTCCGATGCGGCGAGGGTGAAATTTCGCTCCAACGCTGATCTGCCTCTGGAGGTAGTATCAGGGCCATATTACTGGCGAACTGAACCAGTGTGAATGGATAAGCCAGCAGCGCGGAGCGGGGGTGTGTCGATCATACAGTCTGATAACAACACAGGTCCCTCACTCAACTTAATAAAGAGAAATATCACACAAAGCAACGTTACATGACCAAACAAAAGTAACGGAGTAACTGTAACTGTCCCGCCCGCCCTACCATGTCACATTTCTGCTAAAAAAAACAGCGTCAGTCACCGGCAGAAAACGTTTAACTTATCGAGTGTTTGTGATGAAAATAAATCACCGCGACGACTTCCGGTGACGTCATGGTAGGAACAACAGCCTGATTCTCCGGCTGCGGGAAGAAACCCTTAAAAAACTAGTCAAATCCGTATTTTTATTTAATTGGTCACCTTTTTCTAAGGCCAGAATGTCAACTCTACGCTTGAACTACCGGAGGATTTTGACCTTTGCCTGGAGAGAGCTCACCGCTCGCTGACCATGAAACCGAAGGAACCCGCCCCCCCCCCGAGATCCATCAAAGTCCGATTCTCCTACTACAGAGTCAGGGAAAAGATACTTCAGCACGGCTGGAAAAAACGGGGGGCGACACATTAAGGACAGAAGATCTTCTTCGACCAGGATTACACATCGGATGTACAGAAGAAACGTAAACAGGTACGGGAGGTGATAAAACAGCTTAAAGAAAATAAAATAAAAGCCCAGTCACCGTTCCCTGCCCAGCTGAAAATCCACCTGGACTCTGGCGTGAAGACCTTTACGGCCCTTTCAGAGGCGGCCCCCACACTCAGGAAGATGGGAATTAATGTCAAGGTGGATGAATGGGAGGATCTCCAGAGGGAGCTGCTGCACGATCCCCTGGTCACAGCATCGGCATCAAACAGAGCGGAACCTTTACTGATGACCAACGCGGACTGGCAGACCTTTGTTCGAGGTGATGACTGAATAGCAAAGGTAAATAGACTGATAATAAACTGCTAAATAGTGCTGCGAATGGACCAGGCTTACAGGTTTCCTTGCTTGGTCCTACTTGACTGGTTTACTTAAAAAAAAAGGAAAAAAACAACAAAAAAAACAATTGAAAAATAACAGGGTTTCTCCTTCGGAGGACGAAGGGTATTCTTCTTTTTCTTTTTTCTTTTTATTTCACTCACAGGCGACTCTGTAAATAGTTGCAGTAGCACTAAGTGTCTTCCCCCGGAGAGATTTTAGTCACCACTCTCCGTCTTTACTGAAGCTGGATAGCATGATGTTCGTGCAGCCAGCTGGGTTTTTGAAAGTTAGTTCTCTTTTGTTTGTATATACAAGTTGTTTCTGTTCATCATGTTCAATGCTTGTTCATATCATAGTATCATAGAATGATCATAGAATCATCCTATTAAAAGAAAAGAAATATATAGTCAGATAAAAAATTACATTGTTCAGTGAAACCTTGTTACAAGAAACCCATTTACCAGAAGGAGAACATAAAAAACAAAAAAGAGAATGGGTGGGTCAAGTATTCACTTCATTGTTTGGTAAAAAAAGGGGAGTGGCAATCTTGATTAACAGAACACCAACCTTCTCCTCTGAAAAAGTTATTCAGGATAAACTAGGGATGTTTATTATGGTTGTGGGTGCAATAGGAGAGGTAGAGATGTCTATTTTGAACCCGTATGCCCCAAATGAACCAGACCAGAATTTCTTTAGGGAAATTGCAAATGGTATTGCGGACAATGCTAAGGGCATCATGATAGTCAGGGGAGATTTCAATGCTGTACAGGATGGAGGGCTAGATAGGACGCCAGCAGAGGGAGGACCCCAAACTATAAAAACCAAAACACTTATAGAATTAGGACTTACTGACCCTTGGAGATCCAGAAACCCTTCAGGAAAAGTCTTTTATAGATTTAAACAAAAAAAAATTATTCAGATACTGAAGACTTAATGTCTCGTTATTGACCAATACCACGGCTACACAGGATTTAAAACAAAATATTTCAAGACAAATGATAATGGAGAGGTGACCCCATCAATCTTGGGGGGGGGAGCTAAAGCAGTTATAAGGGGAAAGATGATTCCAATTGCATCTAGATTAAAGAAAATACGACTGGAAGAACAAACGACATTAGAAAATAAAATAAAGCAGTTAGATTTAGAACACAAAACTACAGGAACACATAATACTTTATTAGAATCAAAAGAAAACAGGAAGGCTTTGGACAAACTCCTCACATACAAAGCAGAAGAAGCCTTAAGATTTTCTAAACAATGATATTATGAGATGGGGAACAGAGCAAGCCAGTACTAGCTTTTCAACTCCGTAAATCCCAGGCTAGTCGTGTGGTTTCATACCCTAAAGAAATAGCAGATGCTTTTGCAACATTCTATGAAGAGCTATATGAAGAGACTAGATCAAAAACTAAAAAGAACAATCCTGAGGCCTTTCTTTCCAGTCTGCATCGTCCCTCACTGTCAGAAGATGAAGCACAACAAATGATATCAGATATTACAGAAACTGAACCATGGGAAGCCAAAAAAAAACCTTAAAAAAAACAACAAATCTCCAGGGAGACAGACGGACTCCCTGGGGAGTTTTATAAATGCTTCATAGATGACTTAGTACCTATACTAATTAAAGTTTTTAATGATGTTCTTGCTAGAGGTGACCCGCCAAATACATGGTCGGAAGCTATTATATCAGTGATTCATAAGGAGGATAAGGACCCGACATTTTGTGAAGGGTACAGACCCATTAGTTTGTTATGTAACGTCCAAAAACTGCTAACCTTTATCCTGGCGAAAAGAATGCAAAAAAAGATAGTAAAATTGATTAATCCAGACCAGACCGGCTTCATCCCTGGCCGACAAGGAGCTAATAACATAAGAAGAACATTAAACATCATAACATGTGCCAAGAAAAAGATGCAAAATTCTATGCTTATTAGTTTTGATGCTCAGAAAGCTTTTGACACAGTGAACTGGCAGTTTTAATATAAGGCCGTGGCTGTTATGGGGTTCCACCCCACATTTGTAGACTGGATAAGAGTCATATACACAAACCCGAAATCACGTGTTAGAGTGAATGGATGCTGTTCAGATTTTTTTTTATCTTGAGAGGGGGGTTCTACAGGGTGACTGCCTCAGTCCTTTGCTTTTTGCTATAAATATAGAACCTCTAGCTGCATTAATCAGACAGAATGATAGTATTAAAGGCATAAAAGAACACAAAATTTCTCTTTATGCAGATGACGTATTGACATATATTAGTGATCCAGCTACCCCTGTTCCAGCATTAATTAGAAATTTGAAGGAATATGGAGAGCTCTCAGGCTATAAAATTAATCAATCAAAGTCAGAGGCAATGATACTGGTGGGGCACTGGCCTGCACAATTAACAGGCAGTATTAAATTCCACTGGTCTAATCAAGGGTTTAGATACTTGGATATCATCATATCACCTGAAGCATCACAGCTGTACAAAGCCAACTATGGCAAATTGATGGGCGAAATTAAAAATGACCTCACAAGATGGGAAGTTCTCCCCTTATCCCTAATAGGACGAGTGGAAACGAGACGGATGACCATATTACCAAGGCTGCTCTTTGTGTTCCAGTCTCAACCCATAGAGGTCCCCACCTCCACATTCAAAATATAAAAAGTAAAATTGATAATCAGTGGGTGAAAACCACTTTAAGAATATGGTCCATTGTGAAGAAGAAATTAAGGCTCCCGGTGTCAATGTCTAGAGCACTGAAAATTGCACAAAACACGGACTTTCATCCATCTAAATTAGGAACAGGGTTCAAGAAATGGGAACGGAATGGCTTAGTTATGTTCGACCAATTATTTGACAGAGAAGTCCTGATTTCCTATGAACAGCTCAGACATAAATACAACCTTCCAGCCCACGATTTTTTTTAAATATCTCCAACTGAGACACTATTTGCAGAAACACAATGAATGGGACAAACTATGCACTTTGCCCTCTAATGTAGAACTTTTCTTTATTTTAACAACCAAAGGGACTATTAAAAAGAAGATTATATCACACATATATAAGATACTACAAGAGGAACTAACAGATAACAGTTTAGTTATGACAGAAAAATGGGAACTTGAAATTAACACCATAATTCCAGATAACAGCTGGGAACAGTCATGCAGAGAGGGCCACGAAATTACAAATAACCCTATCTGGAAGATAAGGGCTATTTGGACTATTTAAGATATTGGCTAAACATACAAATTGAAATAAAAAAATGTTTAAATGTAAATCTTCCCTTAAAACCATCTTGTTTTGTGTTAGGAATATTGCCGGATGATCTAGAAAGCTATAATCAGAGAGTATTGATGAGAGTCCTTCTTCTAATTGCTAAGAAGATGATTACAATCTCCTGGCTGAGGCCGCAGCCCCCCACAGTAACACAATGGAGAAAGAAGGTTAAGGATGTTTATTACATGGAAAATATAACCGCAAGGTTACACTTGAAAATGGATGTAGTGCTGAATAGATGGTCCCCAATTACCTCATATTTTATTAATTAAAATGATGCTTGATCTGACTGATGAGAGTTTTTCTTCCCCCTGCCATTTAATTGTGAATAATGAATGTTTTTGTACTGTTTGTTCATCCTCTCACTCAGTGAATGAAGATCACTGCCCACTTTCAAGTATGGATTCTATCTAGACATTGTTAGGATGTCAAAATCCATGAACTACCTCGACCCCATTTACACCTGTGTTGTATCTTTGAATGTGTGAATGTATATGACTGCATCTGATAAAGGGAAATAAAAAGAAGTTCAAAAAAATTAAAATAAAATAAATCACCGCGACTGCCACTTGCCTCCGGAAAACAGCCTCTGTCCCTGCGAGAGTCAGACAGCTTCCAGTTTAAAAAAACGTAACCTCGTCACTTTCCAGAATGTTTGGTAGGTCAGGATCTCAATCACAACACATTATAACAGCATCCATATGATTATAAACTGTCCACGGGTTTAGATTGACAGGGAGGACACCAGACATCTGTGTGAATTACACAGTGGTTCGTCTTTAAGGTGGAGATACTTCACTCTGTGTGAATCACCATCGGCGGAGAATTGGTGTACCAACACTGCGGGGATAATGCAGCGTTGCTGTCTAAAAGGGCTAATGACGTTGAAGAGAGGTTGGGCATTTCACCAAGACATTGATCCAAAGCATACTGCAATTTAAACCATGAAGAACCTCCATGGAAGACAGATTAAGGTTTCAGAATGGCAACCACATGCCCCAGACTTATTGAAAATTGGCGGAGATGTCAAACATGCCATACAATTCAAGGAGAGTGAAGAAGATTTCTGAGATAGTAGGGTTCTCTGGAAGGATGGTGAAAATTCCAACAGCAGGAGTTGTAAGACCCAAAGCTTGCCACAGGAAGCATTTGCAAGCCATTTTACCTGCCCAAAGAGGAGAGAGAACGTATCAATTGACAGGTTGTAAAAGGAATTTTGTTGAGGACTACCCAAGTTTGTGCACGCAACTGTGTACTTACTGCTGGTGTTTGGTCCTGGAACCAAACCAACATCTGTGGAGGTGTCTTGAAGGTGGACTGTGTGGAGGTGGAAACTTAATTTGAAAATGACTGTAACTAGGTATGCTGCTAGTGCAAAATCCCTTTCCTCTGTCTTAATTTGGAAGAATGAGTTTCCTTCTACCAGGTTACATGGAAAGGATTGTGCCTGAACCGTGCATCTAAACAACAGGAATCCCACCAGGCTCCTATCTGGGTCCCTTTCGTTTATTCCTTCTACACAAGGATAATTTCTGCTGTTATACACTCTAGTGATTTCTCCTACAACTGCCAGCAACAACCAGCTATTCTTGTCATTCACCCAACCCAATACTTACACATGTTGCTGTTTGCCTGGCTGACTCTCTTGATTCCTTCTTCACATCACCAGATGGATTCGCTCCTCCCTCACTAGGAGTTTGTCATCTTCTGCCTGTACTTATCCAACTCCGTCCTTGCTACAGCCCTGCTGCTTGGTAGAGGTTAAATGCTATTTTTATTAATGCTAGATTTTTAGCTCGAGTACTGTGATAGGCTACATTTTGTTAGATATGCATATATGCCTCCTTTTGTATGGTACTGTTTTGAGTCTTTTAGATACAATGTTGCAACACATCAACATTTCTTTTCTCTATGCGTTTCCAGGTTATTCTGTCAGGCATCGTAGGCCTCACAACATGGAGAAGGCCAATGCTACTACTGGTAAGGGACATAGCTTTGGTTTCTTCCACAAAGAAGGGATTGCGTTGTTGTTTGTTGTGTTGCTGTTGAAATTCAATAGGAAAATAACAGTTGGATTCAACTATCACCTAATTAGTAGTTTCAACCATGCTCCATGAAGGGCCCAACAGTGATCAGCACTACTTCCGTTACAAGGAAAGAAGTCACCAGTACAATTACCGACTGAGGTCCCTTTTGTACCTCAGTTGCAATGGAAATATGCTCTTTGTGGCACATGATTGGTCAAAGACATCCCTACTGTGGTTGAAGATGTAGAAAAAGATACTGAGTCTCGGTGAAGTCAGTCAACTTCTTCAAACCATGGACATTTAACAATATCTATGTCACCGTAATGAAAAACGTCATTCTTCCAGAAAACATGGCAAAATTAAAACTTGTATTGATTGATTGTTCTTTTTTTTGAATATATTTTATTTACAATTTTTTCTAAAGGAAAAAAAAAGTAGACATATAACAACACCCAAAAAAAACACCAAAAAGACAACAATGAAGAAAGAAACAAAACACCAAACAGACAAACAAAAACAGCAAAATAAAAAACAAACACTAAACCAAATACACACAGGCGGATGGCTGCCAGAGTATCAGTCAAGTTGTAAAGTCAGTTTTGCTCAAAGTAGAGACATAGCAGCAGGGGTTATAAATCAGATAATTAGGTCTCATCTAGCAATAACAAAAATGGTTTCCACACCTTCAGGAAGTAGTTTTGTGTGTTCCCCTTGTCAAAACGAGTCTGTTCCATCTTGGCAAAAGAGAGCATCTCATTAAGCCACCTCCTGAAACACGGGGGCAGTGGAGACTTCCAACACAACAAAATTAGATTTTTAGCTACAACCATGCCCGCTCTAAGAATCTGCTTCTGATGGGAAGGAAGGACCCTTGTATTGTCAGAGCAAACAAATATAGCCAGAGTACAATCTGGCTGAATATTTGTCTGACATAGCTTGGAAAGACAGTTGAATATGTCACTCCAGAAATTACTGGGTACTGGACAATGCCAGAATAAATGTGATGGTGATACTTCTGCTGTACCGCATCTGTCACACAGGGAGGACACTGATTCAAAAATCTTGAGTTTGGTTTTGGAGTAATGCAGTCTGTGTAAGACCTTAAAATGAATAACTCTGTATTCTGGACAAGCCCTCCCCCCACAGTTCATCCGACACAGGGGCTCCTAGTTCCACGGCCCAGGCTTCCCTGAGATGGCTGGCCTCTACTGGTGTTGTGACAAAGCAGTGACAAAGTGGGAGATTAAATGTTTAAATGAGTCAGGTTGAGAGAGAAGTAAATCATACACGATGTGACTCTTTGGTTTATCTGTGAATTCTGGGATACACTCTTGTACAAAGTGCCTAACTTGAAGGTAGCGATTAAAGTGTTGTTGAGGAAGGCAAAATGTATCTCCTATGTAAAAATCGCCAATACAGCACAGCCCCCTCTCTTTCCAGCCCAGAAACACCCTGTCCATTAGTACCAGCTTAAACAAGTGATTGTATGCTATAGGGTTCTGAATTGATCTACCAACCCAAAGAATTTTTGTATTTGATTTAAAATCCTCAGGGAGTTTCTGAGAGTGAAGTTATGACCAACTAACTTGTAAGTAAATGGTAAATAAACAGGAAGATTTGGGAAAAGACACAAGAACCTTGGAAGTGCAACCATTTTAATAGCATTGATGCGGCCAGTCATTGAAAGGGGAAGCAACTTCCAGTTCCTGATGTTAGCCCTTAACTTGTCTACCATGTCCAAAAAATTCAATTTAAATAAAAATGTGAGGTTTCTGGAGATCTTCAGTACAAGATAGGCAAAGTGGGTGGTAACAAATGTAAATGGCAGGGATTTAAAGAGAGCAGGACTCAAATTGTTCGTCAGAGGCATCAATTCACTTTTATCCGGTTTATTGTATATCCTGACCATTTACTAAATGAATTAATGTAGTTCATGAGGTTGGGAATTGACACTTCTGGATTGGATAAACAAAGTAATAAGTCATCCGCATACAAATTCACAAGGCATTCAATATCAGCGAACTGTATACCATGAGGTTCCAGAGCAATATCAAACAGTAGAGTTGAAAGGGGGTCGCCCTGTCTCACACCGCACTGCAGGTGAGAAGGGCAGGATTTGTCAGAGTAGAGGATACTGGTTTTAAATAAATTATTTCAACTCACTGTATAAAGTTTACCCCAAATCCAAATTGCTTTAGGGTCTCTAGCATGTATGGCCATTCTATCTGATCGAATGCCTTCTGGGCATCGAGAGATAGGATAGAAGCTGGTGTGTCCTTGTCAAGGATTGAGTATAATACATTTAAGAGCAGACAAACATTACTAAATGAAAAACTCCCTGGTATAAATCCAGTCTGATCAGGATGTACGATTGTAGAGATAAGCTTACTCATCTGGCGAAGTGTGGCGAAGACTTTAGTTATCACCTTATGGTCACAATACACAAGAGCAATTGGTCTGTAACTTGCAGGATCGGTCTCTATTTTTTCCTTTTTTAGGAGTAAGCAAATATTAGCATCATAGAGCGAGCTGGGGAGCCTCTTATTTTTCACTGAATCATTCACCATTCTTAACATAAGGGGGAGTATTATTCCATGAAACGCTTGGTAAAATTCACAGCCAAAGCCATCTGGGCCAGCTGCTTTTCCAGAAGGGAATGCTCGTCATCTTCAGATACACTATCAAGTTTTGGAATATTTAAGACAGTGAAAAAATTATAAAAATCAGTTTTAGCTGGCTTTACTTTGCTGGAATAAAGCTCCTTATAAAAATCCCTGAAGCAAGTATTTATCTGCTTCGGGTTAGTAACCAATATACCTGATTTTGAATTAATCTTATGAATAGCTCGACTAGATTGCTCTCCTCTAAGTTGACTTGCTAATAATTTCTCTGGTTTATCACCAAGTTCGAAATGTTTCTGTTTGAGATTTTATAATTGGCTGCTAACACGTTTGTTAAGGATAGTATTATATTCATATTATAATTTTAATATCGTATTATAGTCAGACTGTAAAAGGGAGGATCTATATGCCTCCTCAAATGTTGGGAGCATCTTATCAATATCCACAAGGCGACCAATAAGTTCTGTTTTTTGGATGCTCCGAATGAAATAATGATTGAATGTTCTGACTGTTGCAGAAACCCATCTGCACCACAAATACAGATTAATCTTACAGCAAAAACTCCTAGAGTATCTTCTGTCAGAAATCCAACATTAGAGCAGTTGGTGTATCTGTTGACAGCGCAGCCAAACAAATGCAAATTTCCCACTTGTGATTTGGAAATTGACCTGATGCCAAACCAATAAAGAAATTTACCGGTTTTGCACTTTTTTAGAGACATTTCTGCTGATTTCTGCCGTCCCCACTGTCCTTAGTAACAAATACATGTAGCATTAGCATTAACTAAATCAAGCTCTGATATGGCTGTAGAACAGTGAGACTGAGATCAACTAGGTCAAATAACAAGCTGTAAAAACTGATTACACAGTGCATTGTTTCCAGTCAGCACCTCAGTCAGTATATGTGAAGCCAATTGAAGGGTCTCCACCTATTTCTTACACAGCCAATTCTAATGGTGGATGACCTTTCCCTCATATCCAACAGCTACCTCCATTAGCTTCGTACATCTGCCAGTAGTATCTCTCCTAAAAAGTTAAAAAAAGGTGTGGTGAGTATATGATTAAAATCAAATCAAATCAGTTTTATTTATATAGCCCAAAATCACAATCACATTGCCTCAGTGGACTTTACAATCCGTACAGTGAACAACATCCTCTGTCCTTAGACCCTCGATTCGAGTGAGGAAAAACTTCACATGTTGATGGAAAAAAAAACCTTTTAACAGGGTAAAAAAACAATGGAAGAAACCTCAGGAAGAGCCACAGAGGAGGGATTTCTCTTCCAGGACGGACAGACATGCAATAGATGTTGCGTGTACAGAAAAGAGCAACAAATCACAGTTTACAAGTTACATTAAAAGAAAGTCTGATACAAGTTATATGTAAAGTGAGTGGATCCAGGAAACGACCGAGCAGGACGAGGCATCACCAAGTGGTGCCCAAGCCACACAACCTCCTGTCCACCATGATGACCTGGAAGAGGGCAGGCCACACAAGATAATTAGTGATAAACAGAGAGAGGCATCAAGATTTACAGAAATATAGATATGAAGAGATAGTGTAGCAGAGGAGAGCAAGGATCCAGCAGAGCCCAGGGTGTGACGATCTAGATCGGTCAGTATTTCAGTGCAGCAGGAGCCCGGAAACAGTAGATGGTCCCAGGGGCCCTGGTCCATCAGAAGCAGACCTGCCAACCTGTATGCATTTTGCGTAGCAAAAGTACGCAATTTGACATCTAAATATGCTGGTACGACTCACCCCTCTAAACTACGCAAAAAGCTGCGGACATGTGAGTTCTGTGGCAAATGTGCACGTGCGGTACTCATGTCTGACAACACGATGCAGCAACGTGGTGAAGCAGTTTCAGCCAATCATTGTAGAAAAGCGGGGAATAACGAGTCTACCGAACCTATAGCGTAACATCCCCGCCCCCCTCCTCCCTGCCTCCTCCTGCCCTCTGCCTCCCTCTCCGTTCTCCGTTCCCCACTCGCTGCAGTTGGCGCTTAAAAAGGTCAACTGTGTGTGTGTGTGTGTGTGTGTGTGTATGTGTGTGTGTGTGTGTCAGCGGACCTGCCAGCTTTTGGTAAATGTGAACCGTTACGCATAACGTTACTTTCACTGTGGAAACATTCAAGCCGAAGTCTAAGTGAAAAAAAAAAAAAAAAAGTTTGCGAGGTGTTTTTTCTTAGCAAATCTATCGATCATGTTCCCCCCTAATGACCCCAATGCATCGTCAAAGAAAAAAGAGAAAGAAGTGCATCTGTGTGTGTGTGTATTTTAGCCTTTATATATATCCATTGCAGATAGAGTAGGCCTGTATATAAGGAGGAATGTGATTATTTATACAGTTTAATCATGTAGCCAACAAATCTTTTGCAGCAAGTTTTGCAACCACTGCCATGGCAGATGAGGGAGACGAAGACAGGGAGGGACAGGGCAGCAGAACTGCCAAAAAGACATTAATAACATTAATTTTGTTTAAATAAGTACTGAAATAATTCAATGCAGTTAACTTGTGGCTATCAGCTTGTATAAGCACACATATCATCTAATGAAAGCAAGTGCAACTTTTTGGTTTTACTGTTCAATATTAAAATGTCAAGTCAGGTCAAATTGTAATAAATGTCTATCACTTAACTAGTCAAAATAAGAACTATGAACAAGTGTGTGTGTGTGTGTGTGTGTTTTGCAGACTGTCGACGCCATGTGGAGGGCAAAAAACATTTAAAGATTGAGGCCAGTACAGATGCTGTCCCTAAAATTCAATCGTTTTTCCATCAAGCGAGTGATTTGAGTCTAATTCGGGCAGAAACTATGTTCACCATATTCATTGTAGAACATAACTTGCCATTATCTGCTGCAGACCATGCCGGAACACTATTCAGGAAGATTTTTCCAGACAGTGAGATAGCCAAACAATATGGCTGCGCCAGAACAAAGACAGCCGCCATTGTAAAAACATTGGCTAGGAATGATACTGACTACATCACAGAAATAATGAAGCGGTCCCTATACAGCCTTGCTACAGATGGGAGCACAGATATGGAGGACATAAAAATGTACCCAATTGTGGTGAGGAGTTTTGATCCCAGTCTTCGGAGGGTCACTGTGATGTTGCTCAAGATTTGAATTGCTTGACAGTGAACTAAAGAAGAGAGGCATACCATGGTCAAACTGTGTCAGCTTTGCAGCTGACAATGCTGCAGTCATGCAAGGCTTGGGGAAAGGTGTAGCAGCTTTTTTGAAGGCTCAGAGTCCACTCATCTACCTAGTTGGATGTGCCTGCCAATTTATTATCTGGACAAAAGCACACTGCAAAAAAGGTTGACCTAAATACAAGAAATAAACACTAAATTTGAGGAGAAAATGACTTAATACTAGGGAAATTATCTGTCCATGCAGCAAGATATTTTTACTTGACAAGAAGTCTTAAAATAAGTTGGTTTTAGTCTAGAAATAAGTAGGCTCTGATACATGTTCAAAGGTTTGAAATAAGTATAAAATGCTGTTTTTTTTAGATCAAATTACTTCAAATCAGTCTTCCTACAGCACAATTATAAGTCAAATACACTGAATATGAGTAAAAAAAATATTTTTTTTCATTCTTACATTTTAGCACATTGACACAAAATAAAGGCCAAGTACAAGAAAATAAGTCACTCATTTAAGTGGAAATTTCTTAACACTAGTGGAGTATGATTATGCTGTTACTTGAAACAAGTTGGCTCATCTTGAAATGGGTATAGGCCAATATTTAAAACGTGTCCTAAATATCAGAGCATACATCTTAAAACAGGAAATTTTAACAGGGTTCTACTAAAATCATAAGACTGCATGCAAGTGAAATTTCTGTCACATTTATTAACCACGGAAAGTAGTGGCTTTCACATAACAGTCTTATTGTGTAGTCGCTCGGAGGAGCGGAAGGCAGGTGGTTGACTGCAGAGGTGCCGGCACACTGGAGCGGAGTCACGGACAGGTCTTTACACAGGAGGTCACTGAAGACAAAGGAAGACGAAGTAAGAGTAAGCACTAGAAAACACATGAACACTAGAGTAAGTCTTGGCATACGCTGTCGACTGAGCCATGTACCGTGTGAGGTAAACGAAATCATCTGGCAGCAGGTAGCGCAAGGATCTGGGCTTTAAAGCGGCGCTGATTATCAACCTGCTGCAGGTGCGTGTATGTGATTTCCGTCCTGTGACCGCAAAACTCCGCCCAGCGCTCCGGTGCACCCCCTTTCAAGCAAACAAGCACAAAAACACAACACAGACACTGCAGCCATAGATCGTGACAAAAGCCTTATGTGTGATAAAGCAATTTACCTTGAATCTTCTGTCTCTTCTTAAAACAATCTTATCTTATGATCTTAAAACAAGGTTTTTAAGTGAAAGAAAATGTTCTCTATCTAATTTGGCTTGTTTTAGTAGTAAATTGTGTCATTGTAAGTGTTCCTGACCAGTGTTGTGGGTAACGCAATACAAAGTAACGCGTTAGAGTAATCAGTAAGTTCGTTATTTTTTTCAAAAAGTAATCCATTATTTTAAGAATTTCTCCGGATAAGGAAAGGAAAATCACAACTGCAGCCTGCTTTTTGTCAGACAGTACTGTGCCACCTCGGGTGTGTCAGCAGAGGCGCAGCGCTGTGATGTGTCTTGTCCCTGCTGCTGACCTACGTTACCTGTGTGTGTGTGTGTGTGAGTGTTTTCGAACCCCCAGCAAGATGGCAGAGAGGACAGCTTTTGCATCATCGAAGTACGCACATTATTTTCAATTCGCCAGCTAAAAGGACAAGAACAACATAACGGTAAAATGCACACTCTGCGTTGGTGAAAAGCTTCTTTCGACCGCAAAAAATTCCACTTCAAATTTAAAAAAACATCTTGCACCACTGGTAGCAAAGCCTGCCGAGGAGGACGACGACGACGACGGTGGTGCACCAGCTTCAATCCCAACGACACGTAACACAGAGGGAGCAGTGCCGGACCGAAAAACCGCTATGTGGCTGTCTTTCCTGTTATTGTTATCCTGAAGAGTTAATTTGGCTGGATGACTGATGTTATTCATCATTGTCACGACTTCTCGGTGCATTTAAAGGAGGCTGTGTGTGTGTCAGTTAAGTTGCAGCATGTGCGAGGCGCTGCAAACGGCTTTTAATTTTTGGTAACGCATGAGTACTCTAACTAGAGGTGGGTGCAATTCATTGATGTGGCGATGCATTGCAATGCCTCACGTGACGATTTGGCATCGATTAATTAACGTTGATGCTTTG
>CAEMYA010000399.1:186355-206759 GCA_903131615.1 Diplodus sargus | reverse complement strand
AGTCTTTTATAGCTATAATAGTGCCACTTATTCTCCTTCTGCTCATAAAAAGTCTCAGTCAACACATATTAATAATATACCACAGGTAAAGTCTTCACTCTGTTGACAGTCTGAAAAAATTATACTGAGCTAAAACTAATGTGGCACCTTTGTGGAAGTTTTAATGTTCAGCTTTTGTGGAAACTTTCGATTTTATTGACAGTTTGGAGGCTTTGTGGAGCTGCTTGATTGCAAAATCATAAAGTTGGATCAGCATCTCTAAAGACACAACAAAAATTCAATATTACCTTAATGACGGCTGGATTTGTTGCAGGGCTGTTGGACTGGCAACTGTTATAAACTGGCAACTGAGGGTAAATCTTATCCGTTAATAGACATTTACCTCATCTTGTAAGGCTAAGAAATGTTATTTTTGCCATAAAAGTTCTCCTGTATAATCAGATTAAGCAGATGTGGACTTTCCACTTCATTGATAAACCAGGGATGATTTTTTTTCAGTCAATAACAACATTCCACATCTTCAAGTTCAACTGGATTTATTGCTGATCTGAGCAATTTCAACATATGTTCAAAACAAAAGATGCAAATTGTCTTGTCATTCTGACTATAAGCACACGAACAATAACATGACTGTTATGTGACTGTAGTGACAAATTTACCACCAGTAGATGGAGACAAACACCTTAAACTCTGAAGCAAAAATAAGCAGAAACGTTACAGTAAAGCTAAATGATCTCTGTGCTTATGGTAGATGTTCAAATTTCTACAATGAAAAGACATTCAGAACACAACAAAATCACAGAATTAGTCTGTTACTAATAACTGCACTATTAATACTACAATTTCCTTTGACAGCAACTCAACATTTATCAATGATATTTAAAATCAATTATTTCGATGTATTAACTTCTCAGCTTTGAATCACCCTTAGCAATGATCAGTGGGCTTAAATACTACAAATTATAAGAGTTCACAAAACACCTCTGTGATGCGTAAACCACCAATAAATGCTCCACAGGAACAATTAACCTGGTCAGAGTATATGCCAATATTATGATCATATCCATAGTCGTCTTGGTAGTAAGTCTTTCCACAGGTGCACTGCCATTGCTGCTGGGCTGTATTCTGTGTATTTTCCTTTTGTAGCTGAACAAAAGGCGTCAAATCCCAGTTGTTGAGGCTCATCAAGTTCAACTGGATTTATTACTGATCTGAGCAATTACAGTGTATGTTCAATACAGAAGACACAAATTGTCTTGTCATTCTGACTTTATAAGTACACGACCAGTAAGATGTCTGTATTATGTGACTGTAGTGACACATTTACCACCAGTAGATGGAGACAAACACCTTAAACTCTGAAGCAGAAATATGTAGAAATGTTACAGTAAAGCTAAATAATCTTCTTGCGGGTGGTAGAGGCAAATTAATTAAATAACGACAATGAAAACACATTCAGAACACAACAAAATCACATTAGTCTGTTACTAATAACTGCACTACTAACACTACAATTTCATTTGACAGCAACTCAACATTAATCAATGAGATTTAAAATCAACTATTTCTATGTATTTACTTCTCAGCTTTGAATCATCCTTAGCAATGATCATAAGAGTCCACAGGTACAATTGGCCTGGTGACAGTGCTGGCCCCTATTAGCCCTGTATCCATTCTCACTCTTGTAATAAGTAATCCCACAGGTGCACTGCCATTGCTGCTGGGCTGTATTTTGTGTATTTTCCTTTCGTAGCTGAACAAAGGGGGTCAAATCCCAGTTGTTGAGGCTCATCTTAATTGTGGTTATTTCTTCCCTCTGGTGCTGTCCGGTTCTGCTGAAGACGGACAGCGAGGAAGCAACAAAGTTCCAAAACACTTCCACCATTTCAAATTCTGGTACCGCCTCGTCTCCGTTTTCAGCCAGATATGTGAGTGACTCAGAGGAAACCCTGCGCTGCTTCTCTTTGTTGTCAGTTTTCTGCTTGCCAACACCTTGTGGATTGGTTGATGCATCACAACAATCATCATACTCTGTTATGAGAGAGCTGAGTTTGCTACCTTTGAAGGACAGGCCGTAGACGTGTCCGTCCATCAAGCTCTTTGCAGACTGTTTGTCACACAATCCAATGGTCCAGTCAGAGTCTGCGGAAAGTCTGACCATCCAGCTCTTGAAGTTTGGAACTGACGTGGTACTGCCGATTAGAAGAGTGGCAGAACACTGACCCATCCAGCTATTGTAGAAAACCATCCTCTTGTCTTGGGACAGTGATATGCCGGGGCCCAAAGTCTGCGGGTCAAAGATCAGGTCTGGACTAGTTGCAACAAGTTCCTGGTGGTTCTCTGGGTCAACCAGAGTCAACAGAGATCCCCACAAGTGATCTGCCTGCTCCACCATCTTTTCCCCGTTCACTCTTATCTCCTGCACCAGTTTGTCACGATCGCTGCCAGGCTCCAAACCTTTTCTCAGATCCGCAGCCTTGGCCTTCTCCACATCCTGATGCACCTGAGAATACATCTGCAGGAATCGGAAGGTGTCCTTCTCGTTCTGTGCTGCTTGCATGCTGCTCCTGCTGGTTTTGATGGACACCATGCGAGCAGAGACTGAACTCTGGACACTGGTCAGGGCGATGTCACGCAGGTTCGTCACAGCTTCAATGAGACGCACACTAGAGCGGCCCAGCTTCTCTCTCTCACTCTTCTCCCACTTCTCCAGACTCACATTCTCGTCCTCAGTTTTCACCAGTAAAGCCTGCTGCTCAGTGTTGAGCTTTTCCATGAGCTCTTTGTGGGCTGTGGAGAAGGTCTTCATATTATGTAGGCGGTGCTGGTCTTCAATGGCGCAGGAAACACACACACAGGTCATGTCATCCAGGCAGTAGTACTCCAGGAGTTTGCCATGTTGGGGGCATTTAGTGTTGCCACATAATTCCATGGGTTCAGTCAGAGGATGAGTTTGCAGTAACACAGGAGTGGTCAGGTGAGCCTGGAGGTGCTGGACGCACATGGAGATCTCACATTTCATGCAGGTCTTCCGTGCTGGTTTCCTGTCTTCCTCTGTGCACATGTCGCAGAGGATAACTCGCAGCTCCTTCTTTATCTCGTCAGACATGTTTTCAATAGCCGGCAGTCCTGATTTGATCTTTTGTGAATAATATTAAGAGTTGAACAAAGGATCCTTTGTGTTGGTCTTTGGTAGACTTGGCAAAAAACTGAAAGTTTTGTGAAAGTGAAATCTTATTTTGCTAAGTTTAGTTGTTCTGGTCTCTCAGTCTCTCGTCTGAATGCCTTGCCACAGCAGCACTGGACAACAGTTAGTGGTCTGCCAACATTGAGGGGTGGAGTCAAAGAGATCTGACTGCGGCCGCTTTGTTTGGTTAAGTGTTAAGTTTTATTTCATAGGCTATAAAAGCAACAACAGTGGGAGTGGTTATTGATGTATGACTTGAAAACACACGCTAAAGTAGGCTAGGAAATAAAGAATGAATAGCTCTTGTCTTATTGTAACAAAAACTCATTGTAAAGAAAAGATTGATTCATAATTAAGCATTATGAAATGGCCTTGTCCACAGTGTACACATGAACTACTCTTTTATAGCTATACAACAGTTCCACTTATTCTCCGACTGATCATAAAAAACCTAAGTCACCAAAGATGAATAATTTACCAGAGGTAAAATGTTCACTCAGTTAACTAATGTGAGACCTTCATGAAAGTTATAATGTTTGGCTTTTGTGGAAACTTGTATGATCATAAAGTTGGATCGGCATCTCTCAAAACACAACAAAAATTAAATATCACCTCAATGAAGGTGGTTTTTATTGTAGGGCTGTTGGACTGGCAACTGTTATAAACTGGCAACTGAGGGTAAATCTTGCACATTTTCATCATCTTGCATGGCTGTGAAATTGTATTTATGACATGTCTCCATTTCTCACCTGGAAACACACTTATTCCGAGTGGCTTATATGGAGGACCAAACCTGACATAAGTATAAATAAATAAATAAATAAATGCATTAATAAATACATAAATACATAAATAAATAATAAATGCATAAATAAATGAATAAATAAATAAAAGTATAAATAAAAGAATAAATGCATTTTATTTATTTCTGTATTTCTGTCACCTACATTTATTTATTTCTGTATTTCTGTGTCCATATGTAAATGAGGAGGTAGGAGGTCCTAACCTCAGTCAAGAGCATAATTGGTTACAGGAGTGTGCTCGATGAGGGTCTACTACTTCTGCCTTACTAGCGGCGCTGATTCCTGTACACTGTACAGGAATGTTGCTGGCTACCAGCAAGCCCGCTCAGCTAACTGTTGGCTGCAGTTGTTGACATTTGTTCATGTAGCTCTGGTTTAGTGATGAATTTGACTGGCGTTCATTTTAACTTGCGAGGGTCCCAGGTGTGCTGGCGGTGTGGTTTGAGAATCCCGTCTGGAGAGAGAGGGGTCCTCAGCCATGAGTTATATGAGAGTACAGAGATTCACAACTAAGATATGAGACCGACAACATGCACTTTGGGACGATTTGTGCTCTGTAGCGCTCGTCTAGAATACACATATACATGACTTGGAGCAATGAGCAGAATGTTTTTCCTGGTTAGCGGACATGGCGGAGGACCCCTCTCTCTCAAGACAGGATTCTCAAACAACACCGCCAGCACATCTGGGACCCTCACAAGTTAAAATAAACGCCAGTTAACCTGTCGCACCGGTCGAGGCCATTAAGCTAACTGGAGCTGGTTTACAACGTTACAGAGAGCGAGGCTTGGGATCAGGAATCCTTTGCTATTGTCTGGCTCTCCGATTTGACCAATCATGCTCTTGACTGAGGTTAGGACCTCCTACCTCCTCATTTACACATGGACACAGAAATACAGAAATAAATAAATGTAGGTGACAGAAATACAGAAATAAATAAATGTAAATGAACAGAAATACAGAAATAAATAAATGTAGGAGAACAGAAATACAGAAATAAATAAAAAGCATTTATTCTTTTATTTATACTTTTATTTATTTATTTATACATTTATTTCAGCATTTATTTATTTATTTATTTATGTATACATTTATTTATTTATGTATTTATGTATTCATTCATTCATTTATTTATTTATTTATGCATTTATTTAAGTATGTATGTATGTATGTATGTATGTATGTATGTATGTATGTATGTATTTATTTATTTATTTATTTATTTATACTTAGGTCAGGTTTGGTCCTCCATAGGCTTACTCTGTATCAGACTATTCATATAAACACACTTAACCGGCCCGGTTAACTTCCTGTATGTTGAGGATGAACATGAATATGAATTCGAGACGAGTATGAATTCTGTGCCGAGCTCCTGGCACTATGTAATTTCATCTTCTTATCATTTATTTATCCTCATTTGCACTAAATTGTCGCCTGTTGTTGTACCGTTGCTCTCATGTGCAGTGTCCCTGAGAGCTTTGAGAGGCGCTTTTGAATAAAATCCATTATTATTATTATTATTATTATTATTATCATTATTACTATTATTATTATTATTACTATCATTATTATTATCATCATAAAATCTTCCTGTATAATCTAATACAGCAGATGTGGACACTCCTTTATATTGATAAACCAGAAAGGATTTACTTGATGATAATAAACTGCAGTCCCAAAGATGTAACCATTGACTTTACTCTGACCAAACAAAATCTAGCTCCAGCAGAAATGGGTTTCACTTCACACAATGGAGTTACTCCAATTTAAGCTGTTTTTACATGAGCTGTATTTTTTTGTTCACATTGGTGTGAAAGGGGTAAAAATGAAGACTGTTTTTAAATTGACTTTTTCCCATTCATGTTTAAGCCAGTCAATAACACCACTCCATTACTTAAAATTCAACTACATCTATTACTGATTTGAGCAATTACAATGTATGTTCAATACAAATCGAAGAAGTTCATCCATGCCCCTTTGACTTTATAAATCTGTAAACAGAAAGATAAATGAACCATGCAAGTGTAATTACACTTTTACCACCAGTAGGTGGAAACAAACCATGGACTCTGAAGCAGAAATAAGTACAAACTTTACAGTTAAACTAAATTATCTTGTTGCGGTAGAGATCATTCCAAAACCAAAATAATTAAAATTACTTCAGATCACAACTCAGTATGAATAATTGCAAAACCAACACTACAACCTCATTTGCAAGGAACTTAACATTAATCAATTAGATTTAAATACATCCAAAGAAAGCAAAATACGTCATCACTGTGGATGTTTGTATGCGTGAACTTCTCAGCTTTGAATAATCCTTAGCAATGATCAGTGGGTTTAATTCCTATTATTTATGTAAGTTCACAAAACACCTCTGTGATGCATAAACCACCAATAAATGCTCCACAAGTACAATTAGCCTGGTGACAGTGCTGGCCCATATTACTATTGTATCCATAGTCGGTCTTGTAGTAAGTCTTTCCACAGGTGCACTGCCATTGCTGCTGGGCTGGTTTTTGTGTATTTTCCTTTCGTAGCTGAACAAAGGGGGTCAAATCCCAGTTGTTGAGGCTCATCTTAATTGTGGTTATTTCTTCCCTCTTGTGCTGTCCAGTTCTGCTGAGGAAGGACAATGAGGAAGCAACAAAGTTCCAAAACACTTCCACCACTTCAAATTCTGGTACCGCCTCGTCTCCGTTTTCATCCAGATATGTGAGTGACTCAGAAGAAACCCTGCGCTGCTTCTCTTTGTTGTCAGTTTTCTGCTTGCCAACACCTTGTGGATTGGTTGATGCATCACAACAATCATCATACTCTGTTTTGAGAGAGCTGAGTTTGTTACCTTTGAAGGACAGGCCGTAGACGTGTCCGTCCATCAAGCTCTTTGCAGACTGTTTGTCACACAATCCAATGGTCCAGTCAGAGTCTGCGGACAGTCTGACCATCCACCTCTTGAAGTTTGGAACTGACTTGGTACTGCGGATTAGAAGAGTGGCAGAACATTGACCCATCCAACTATTGTAGAAAACCATCCTCTTGTCTTGGGACAGTGATATGCCAGGGCCCAAAGTCTGTGGGTCAAAGATCAGGTCTGGACTAGTTGCAGCAAGCTTCTGGTGGTTCTCTGGGTCAACCAGAGTCAACAGAGATCCCCACAAGTTGCCTGCCTGTGCCACCATCTTTTCACCCTTCTCTCTTATCTCCTGCACCAGTTTGTCACGATCACTGCCAGGCTCCAACCCTTTTCTCAGATCCGCAGCCTTGGCCTTCTCCACATCCTGATGCACCTGAGAATACATCTGCAGGAATCGGAAGGTGTCCTTCTCGTTCTGTGCTGCTTGCATGCTGCTCCTGCTGGTTTTGATGGACACCATGCGAGCAGAGACTGAACTCTGGACACTGGTCAGGGCGATGTCACGCAGGTTCGTCACAGCTTCAATGAGACGCACACTAGAGCGACCCAGCTTCTCTCTCTCACTCTTCTCCCACTTTTCCAGACTCACATTATTAGTTTTCACCAGTAAGGCCTGTTGCTCAGTGTTGAGCTTTTCCTTGAGCTCTTTGTGGGCTGTGGAGAAGGTCTTCATATTGTGTAGGCGGTGCTGGTCTTCAATGGCGCAGGAAACACACACACAGGTCATGTCATCCAGGCAGTAGTACTCCAGGAGTTTGCCATGTTGAGGGCATTTAGTGTTGCCACATAATTCCATGGGTTTAGTCAGAGGATGAGTTTGCAGTAACACAGGAGTTGTCAGGTGGGCCTGGAGGTGCTGGACGCACATGGAGATCTCACATTTCATGCAGGTCTTCCGTGCTGGTTTCCTGTCCTCCTCTGTGCACATGTCGCAGAGGATAATATGCAGCTCCTTTTTTAGCTTCTTAGACATGTTTTCAATAGCCGGCAGTCCTGATTTGATCTTTCGTGAATAATATTAAGAGTTGAACAAAGGATCTTTCGTGTTGTTCTTTGGTTGACTTGGTAAAAAACTGAAAGTGAAATCTTATTTTGCTAAGTTTAGTTGTTCTGGTCTCTCAGTCTCTCGTCTGAATGCCTTTCTATGGCAGCACTGAACAAAAGTTTAATTGTCTGCTAACATTCAGGGGGTGGAGTCAGTTTCTTCTTCTCTCTCAGTCTGTGGTTTAAACGCAGTGCAACAGCAGTACTGCACATGAGTTTCGATTACTGCTAAACAAAACCAAGTCGGACAGATTGGGCTCCAGCCTTTTTTGCAGCCAACACGTATGTGTTACTCTTGGTGTGTAAAAGATATTACAACTTGTCGTAACAGACTGTAAGCAAACTACGAATTCAAATACTTTTCAGCTGAAGATAGTCTCTCACAGAATTTTTAAATTAAATCATCATATTCTTTTACATGTTCTTGAGTCATATTCAATCACATTTTCCTCTCCAGATTTCCTCCACTTATCCTGCAATACCTTTAACCCTCCCTACGTGTGATATAAATATTAACAAGATCTTTGCCCTGATAGCATCATATATCAATTTTACAGCAACTTGGCTCTAATCAGTGACATTTAATTTTCCCCAAGTAATACAAAGAAATGCATTCTGGGTGTGACTCATAGGCATTGAAATGAATATGCTTAACAAAGTGTCAACAGATATGTGGTGATGTCGGCTAAAGACAACAACAGGGCTGATGACTACAGAAGTTCACAAAGCACCTTTGAGATGCGCAAGGCACCGATAACTTTTCCACAAGAACAGGTGGCTCGAGATGACTTGAGATGAGGGGACCCTCCAATAATGAATGCATTACTGGTCTCAATGTAAACCTTCCCACATGAGCATTCCCATTGATTCTGGCTGTGTTGCTGACCTTGAGCTCCAAACATGAATCCACCTGAGTCATATGAGATCTTCTCTGCTCCTTTCACTTCCAGGCAAACAAAAGGGGTCAGGTTATTGGAGCTGATCGCTACTGTGACTATTTTTCTTCTCTGGTGCTGGCCAGTCACACTGTAGAACGATAGCGAGTCAGGAAAGCTCCATACCAGTTCCACTTTTTGCGGTCGTGCCACATTTTCACCTGGATGGTTGATCACCTGAGACTTAACACTCCTCCTTTTCTCTAATCCATACTGATTAGCCATCTGCGGTATGCCAAAAAAAGACGTTTTGATTTCAGATCGAAGTTGATCTGCAGGAACCTCATAATACTCTGTTGTGAGAGAGCTGAACTGGTTACCTTTGCAGCAAAGACCAAAGACATCTCCCTCTGTCAACTCTATCACGTAGTCTTTGGCACATAAACCAATGGTCCAGTCACAGTCGTTGGAGAGGCTGATTATCCATTTATGGAACTCCGGAACAGACTGTGAAGGGTCAGAGCTCCGAATGTAAAACGTGTGGGCAGAACTTTGCCCCAGCCGACTATTGTAGAAAATCTTCCTGTTGTCATCAGACAGTGACATCTTGGGGTCCAAAGTCTATGGGTCAAAGATCAGGTCTGGTTTGGGAGCAACAAGCTCCGGGTGGTTCTCTGGGTCAACAAGAGTCAACAGGGATCCCCACAAGTGATCTGCCTGTGCCACCATCTTTTCACCCTTCTCTCTTATCTCCTGAACCAGTTTGTCACGATCACTGCCAGGCTCCAACCCTTTTCTCAGATCCGCAGCCTTGGCCTTCTCCACATCCTGATGCACCTGAGAATACATCTGCAGGAATCTGAAGGTGTCCTTCTCGTTCTGTGCTGCTTGCATGCTGCTCCTGCTGGTTTTGATGGACACTATGCGAGCAGAGACTGAACTCTGGACACTGGTCAGGGCGATGTCACGCAGGTTCGTCACAGCTTCAATGAGACGCACACTAGAGCGACCCAGCTTCTCTCTCTCACTCTTCTCCCACTTCTCCAGACTCACATTCTCATCCTCAGTTTTCACCAGTAAGGCCTGCTGCTCAGTGTTGAGCTTTTCCATGAGCTCTTTGTGGGCTGTGGAGAAGGTCTTCATATTGTGTAGGCGGTGCTGGTCTTCAATGGCACAGGAAACACACACACAGGTCATGTCATCCAGGCAGTAGTACTCCAGGAGTTTGCCATGTTGGGGGCATTTGGTGTTGCCACATAATTCCATGGGTTCCGTCAGAGGATGAGTTTGCAGTAACACAGGAGTGGTCAGGTGGGCCTGGAGGTTTCGGACGCACATGGAGATTTCACATTTCATGCAGGTCTTCCGTGCTGGTTTCCTGTCCTCCTCTGTGCACATGTCGCAGAGGATAACTTGCAGCTCCTTCTTTATCTCGTCAGACATGTTTTCAATAGCCGGCAGTCCTGATTTGATCTTTCGTGAATAGTATTAAGAGTTGAACAAAGGATCTTTTGTGTTGGTCTGTGGTTGACTTGGTAAAAAACTGAAAGTGAAATCTTAATTTGCTAAGTTTAGTTGTTCTGGTCTCTCAGTCTCTCGTCTGAATGCCTTGCCACAGCAGCACTGGACAACAGTTAGTTATCTGCCAATGTTGAGGGGTGGAGTCAAAAAGATTTGACTGCAGCCGCTTTATTTGGTTAAGTGTTAAGTTTTATTTCATAGGCTATAAAAGCAACAACAGTGGGAGAGGTTATTAATGTATGACTTGCAACACACGTTAAAGTAGGCTAGGAAATAAAGAATGAATTGTTCTTGTCTTATGGTAACAAAAACTCATTGTAAAGAAAAGATTGATTCATAATTAAACATTATGAAATGGCCTTGGAATTCATATTTGCCGGTCACTGGTCACTCAGAGTCTGAAGCGATGGCTTTTAGTTGAACTCAGTAGAACCATTTGCTGGGTAATAAATGGTCCACAGTGTACACATAAACTACTCTTTTATAGCTATACAACAGTTCCACTTATTCTGCTGCTGATCATAAAAAACCTAACCCACCAAAGATGAATAATTTACGAGAGGTTAAATGTTCACTCAGTTAACTATTGTGAGACCTTCATGAAAGTTATAATGTTTGACTTTTGTGGAAACTTGTATGATCATAAAGTTGGATTATCATCTCTCAAAACACAACAAAAATTAAATATCTCCTTAAAGAAGGTGGGATTTATTGTAGGGTTGTTGGACTGGCAACGGTTATAAACTGGCCTCTGAGGGTAAATCTTATTAAATAGTTCACCCTTTCATCATCCTGCATGGCTTTGAAATTGTATTTATGACAAAAAAATCTTCCTGTATAATCAAATACAGCCGATGTGGACACTGCTGTTTATTGATAAACCAGGGATGATTTACTTGATGAGAATAAACTGCAGTCCTGAAGATGTAACCATTGCCTTTACTTTGACCAAACAAACTCTAGCTCCAGCAGCAGGGGCGCCGCCAGGGATTTTGGGCCCCATGAAAAAAAAAATCTAGTTGGGCCCTTGTATAGGTTGCCCATGTCTCAAAGGGCCCCCTGTCAGTGCCTGGCCCTTGAAATCGTCCTAACCTTTCCCCCCCTGGCGGCACCCCTGCCAGCAGAAATGGGTTTCACTTCACACAATGTTGTTACTTCAAATCAAGCTGTTCTTACATGAGCTGTGTTTTTGTTTTGTGTTTTACTTTTCACATTGGTGTGAAGAGGTTAAAAATGCTTAATGAAAACTGTTTTAAAATGGACTTTTTCCATTTTATGTTTAAGCCAGTCAATGACACCACTCCATTACTTAAAATTCAGTTGTATTTATTACTGATTTGAGCAATAACAATGCATGTTCAATACAAATTGAAGAAGTTCATCCATGCCATTCTGACTTTGTAAGTCTGAAGAAAAAGATAACTGAACCATGCAGGTATAATGACACATTTACCACCAGTAGACAAACACATTGAACTCTGGAGCAGAAATAAGCGCAAACGTTACAGTTAAACTAAATGATCTTGTTGTGTGTGATAGAGATCATTCCAAAAACAAAATAATTAGAATTATTACAATGAAAAGACTTTCAGAACACACTAAAATCACCGCTTTTGCCAGTATTAATAATTGCAAAACCACCACTACAACCTCATTTGCAAGGAACTTAAAATTAATCGATGAGATTTAAATTAATCCAGAGAAAGCAAAATACCCACTAAACATTAGACGTCTGATGGACGTGCAGATCATGTCTATATTGCGAAAATGACCTCGAAAAGACGTCGTTTGGACGTCTAATGTTTAGTGGGTAAGTAACTACTGTGGATGTTTGTATGTGGAACTTCTCAGCTTTGAATAATCATTAGCAATGATCAGTGGGGTTAATTCCTATCATTTATGTAAGTTCACAAAACACCTCTGTGATGCATAAAACACCAATAAATGCTCCACAGGTACAATTGGCCAGGTGACAGTGCTGGCCCCTATTAGCCCTGTATCCATTCTCACTCTTGTAGTAAGTCTTCCCACAGGTGCACTGCCATTGCTGCTGGGCTGTATTCTGTGTATTTTCCTTTCGTAGCTGAACAAAGGGGGTCAAATCCCAGTTGTTGAGGCTCATCTTAATTGTGGTTATTTCTTCCCTCTGGTGCTGTCTCGTTCTGCTGAAGAAGGACAGCGAGGAAGCAACAAAGTTCCAAATTACTTCCACCACTTAAAATTCTGGTACGGCCTCGTCTCCGTTTACATCCAGATATGAGTGACTCAGAGGAAACCCTGCGCTGCTTCTCTTTGTTGTCAGTTTTCTGCTTGCCAACACCTGGGGCCCGTTACACAAAAGTAGGATTAAGACATCCAGGATAAGTGACTGAGATGAGCTCAGTGAATCCAAAAACAAGAGCGTCCAGGCTTAATTGGTTGCACAAAGACCAAGCCAGGATGAGCAGACACGGATTCGTCAAGCCAGGTCAAGCCAAGCACCTCCTGGATAGGTGCGCGCTCACGGCTCCCTCAAAAAGACCCCGCCACCGATCACAGATTCACTGATTCACCATGACAAGTAGAGCGGCTTACTTTTTCCCACCGGAGGCAGAAATCCTCATGGAGGCATACGAAGAGGTAAGGGACATAATTAAAAAGAAAGGCAACACCGCCAGAGTGATAAAGCCAAGAGAAAAAGCGTGGCAAAGTATTGCTGACCGCCTGAATGCCTAAAGTAGTGCACAGTTACACACTCACAGCTCCGCTGACACGTCACAATTACAATCAAAATAGTTAATTAACATCTCCAAAAACGCAGTTGTACTCTGATTATGAATCAGTTGAATTTTTAATTGAAATGGACTGCAGATATGAGTGAAACTGTGTAAATGTAACTCCATCAGACTGTATAACTCTTTGATAAATAGATGAGCTAATAATAATACTAACCACCTCCGGGCCAAATCCAACTGGCAGATATAGATATGCAGTACAAGAAGAACAAGATGGAAAACCTTGCACTGGAGTCTGAAATAAAAAAGAGGATAATTAGAAAATTGGACCTTGAAAAAAAAAAAAACTTGAGCGGGAGGTGAGTTATGCCTTTAATGCACACTGTATGCTGACTGTAACACAAATGTACTAATCATTATTCTCCTTTCCTCCCCCAGCTCCAAGAAGATGACACACCTTAAATAAAAAAATAAAAGGTCAGTCCTCGTAAAGTCAAGTGAGCCAATAGCCTATATGAAGGCCCAAAATGGTGTGTTCCTTTCTGCTCTGAAAATGGCGAGTGAGGGAATAATATGTGTTAAATTATTTTAGTTAATATGCATGCTTTACATTTAAGTTAAATATATCCTGCAGTGGCAGAGAAATTTGTATTTTTTTTATTTTTTTTTATTTAATTTTAAATTGATTTGATTTATGATGTTTGTGCTGTATACTGTGTGTACAAGCTTGCAGGAAGGCTACTGCATCCATTCATTTGTCTGTTCATTTGATGTGTATGGATTTGTCCTGCATTTATTTCAGTGTGCAGACATGCGGGGTGTATTATATACAGACCTTTGAATGTGTATTTATCCTTGTGTTGTATAATATGCTTTGATTCTGTGCTCTCCATCTTGTAGAGTCACTGTGTGACTTCAGTTTTGAAAGGAGCTGATGGTTTACCTGTTTTGCTTTATCCTTATTCAATAAAGGAACATAATGTTACACTTTGATGTGTATTTATATTTATATGGGATGTGTATTTTATACGTTAGGGTCACACTGAGGAAGACAGAAAAAGTCATAAATTTGAGACTGGTTCTTTGTGCGTAAAAGATGCATTTTCTGATACTTATGACAATGTGATGCTGATGTGCCAAAAGATGAAGTATCTCCTTGTTTGTGAAACCTATACTGAAGTACAATTCCACGAAATGCTCCACAGCCCTCATTTTAACAACTCTCCTCCTCTAAAACAATGGGTTACAATATTATGACATTTTTCTTGTAAATTTAAACTTTATTCTCGAAGTCTGTGAATTTATTTATTTTTTCTCTGTGGCCCTAATATTCCGTCATTTTATATATAGCCTGATAGTCTATGGGAAACTGTAAATTATCTAATGATGGCAACATCATCTAAAATCACAATTTATCCAAAATGATTGAAATTAATGATCACAAAGGTTTAAATAATGACAGTGGGTCTAGTTATATGTGATAACAATGTGTAGTGGGCAGTGTAATAACTATTGGTTTCCATTTGTGGTGACTGCTGACTGAGATAAGAGATGAGATTAAATAGATCCTGGAACTTAGCCTGGTCTGGAGCAGGCTAGCTCCACAGAATAGATCTCCATGGTAACTTATACCATAACATATCCTACTGCCCCCTATCCCACTTTTATGTAACCGGATCGCGGATAAGTTGAGCCAGGATAACCAAGATATCCCGGCTTAATCCCTTATCCTAGTTTTGTGCAACGGGCCCCTGGTGGATTGGTTGATTCATCACAACAATCATCATACTCTGTTTTGAGAGAGCTGAGTTTGTTACCTTTGAAGGACAGGCCGTAGACGTGTCCGTCCTTCAAACTCTTTGCAGACTGTTTGTCACACAATCCAATGGTCCAGTCAGAGTCTGCGGAAAGTCTGACCATCCACCCCTTGAAGTTTGGAACTGACTTGGTACTGCGGATTAGAAAAGTGGCAGAACAGTGACCCATCCAACTATTGTAGAAAACCATCCTCTTGTCTTGGGACAGTGATATGCCGGGGCCCAAAGTCTGTGGGCCAAAGATCAGGTCTGGATTGGTAGCAACAAGCTCCTGGTGGTTCTCTGGGTCAACCAGAGTCAACAAAGATCCCCAAAAGTTGCCTGCCTGCTCCACCATCTTTTCACTCTTCTCTCTTATCTCCAGCACCAGTTTGTCACGATCACTGCCAGGCTCCAAACCTTTTCTCAGATCCGCAGCCTTGGCCTTCTCCACATCCTGATGCACCTGAGAATACATCTGCAGGAATCTGAAGGTGTCCTTCTCGTTCTGTGCTGCTTGCATGCTGCTCCTGCTGGTTTTGATGGACACCATGCGAGCAGAGACTGAACTCTGGACACTGGTCAGGGCGATGTCACGCAGGTTCGTCACAGCTTCAATAAGACGCACACTAGAGCGACCCAGCTTCTCTCTCTCACTCTTCTCCCACTTTTCCAGACTCACATTATTAGTTTTCACCAGTAAGGCCTGCTGCTCAGTGTTGAGCTTTTCCATGAGCTCTTTGTGGGCTGTGGAGAAGGTCTTCATATTGTGTAGGCGGTGCTGGTCTTCAATGGCGCAGGAAACACACACACAGGTCATGTCATCCAGGCAGTAGTACTCCAGGTGTTAGCCATGTTGAGGGCATTTAGTGTTGCCACATAATTCCATGGGTTCAGTCAGAGGATGAGTTTGCAGTAACACAGGAGTGGTCAGGTGGGCCTGGAGGTGCTGGACGCATATGGAGATCTCACATTTCATGCAGGTCTTCCGTGCTGGTTTCCTGTCCTGCTCTGTGCACATGTCGCAGAGGATAACTTGCAGCTTTATGTTCTTAGACATATTTTCAATAGCTGGCAGTCCTGAATTGATCTTTTGTGAATAGTATTAAGCGTTGATCTTTCGTTTTGGTTAAGTTCAATCATATTTTGCTAAGTTTAATTGTTCTGGTCTCTCGGTCTGTTATCTGAATGAGAGAGTTTAGTTGTCTGCTAATATTCAGAGGGTGGAGTCAAAAACATCTCACTGCAGCCGCTGTGTTTGGTTAAGTGTTAAGTTTTATTTCACAGGTTATAAAAGCAACAGCAGTGGGAGAGGTTATTAATGTATGACTTGCAAACACACTCTAAAGAAGGCTAGGGAATAAAGAATGAATTGCTCTTGTCTTTCTGTAAAAAAAAAACTCCTTGTAAAGAAAGATTGATTCATAATTAAGCATTATGAAATGTTCTTGGAATATATTTTTGCCAGTCACTGGCAACTCAGAGTCTGAAGCGATGGGTTTTAGTTGTACTCAGTAGAACCATTTGCTGGGTAATAAATTATCCACAGTGTACACATAAACTACTCTTTTACAGCTATACAACAGTTCCACTTATTCTGCTGCTGATCATAAAAAACCTCAGTCAACAAAGATGAATAATTTACCAGAGGTAAAATCTTCAGTCACTTAACTAATGTGAGACCTTCATGAAAGTTATAATGTTTGGCTTTTGTGGAAACTTCCAACTTTATCGACTTTGTGGAGCTGTTGAACTGTATGATCATAAAGTTGGATTGTCATCTCTCAAAACACAACAAAAATTAAATATCACCTTTATGGAGGTGGGATTTATTGCAGGGCTGCTGGACTGACAACTGTCATAAACTGGCATCTGAGGGTAAATCTTATCAAATAATGCACATTTGCATCATCTTGTATGGCTGTGAAATTGTATTTATGACATAAAATGTTCCTGTATAATCAAATACAGCCAGTGTGGACACTCCTGTTTATTGATAAACCAGGGATGATTGGGTTTCACTTCACACAATGTTGTTACTCTAATTCAAGCTGTTCTTACATGAGCTGGGTTTTTGTTTTGTTCTTTAATTTTCACATTGGTGTGAAAAGGGTAAAAATGCTTAATGAAAACTGTTTTAAAATGGACTTTTTCCACTTTATGTTTAAGCCAGTCAATAACACCACTCCATTACTTAAAATTCAGTTGTATTTAATACTGATTTGAGCAATTACAATGTATGTTCAATACAAATTGAAGAAGTTCATCCATGCCATTCTGACTTTATAAATCTGTGAACAGAAAGATAACTGAATCATGCAAGTGTAATTACACTTTTACCACCAGTAGGTGGAAACAAACACCTTGAACTCTGAAGCAGAATTATGTACAAATGTCACAGTTACTAAATGCTCTTGTTGCGTGTGGTAGAAGTAATTCCAAAAACAACTTAATTAGAATTACTTCACTGAAAAGACTTTCAGAAAACAAGAAAATCCCAACTTTTTATTAATAATTAAAAGTAATTGCAAAATTAATACTACTATCTCATTAGCGAGGAACTAAAAAAAGCAACATCCATGGAGTTTCAGGATCCTTTTCCTGACTTTAGCAATTACCTTTATTCTTCTCTCTCAGTCTGTGGTTGGTTTAAATGCTGTGCAACATCAGCACTGCACATCAGTTTCAATTACTGCTAAACAAAACCAAGTTGGACAGACCAGGCTTAAGCCTTCTTCTTTGGTTTTCAGTTAGGTTTCATTTCTCAAAAAAGGAAATGAAAAACACCCAAGAGAGTTGGAATTTATTAACTTGCCAACACATGTCTGTGCTGCTCTTGGTGTGTAAAAGATATTACAACTTGTTGTAACAGACTGTAAACAAACTACAAATTCAAATACTTTTCAGCCCATGATAATCTGTCACAGAATTTATATGTTCTTGAGCTAAATTCAATCACATTTGCCTCTCTAGATTTTCTCCACTTAGCTTGAAATATCTTTAACCTTCCTTGCATGTGATATAAATATAATATTTTTGCCCTGATAGCATTATATATAAACCTTAGAGCAACTTGGCACTAATCAATAACATTTAATTTTCCACAAGTAATACAAAGCAGCGCATTCTGGTTTTGACTCGTAGGCATTGAAATGAATATGCTTAACAAAGTGTCAACAGTTATGTGGTGATGTGGGCTTCAGACAACAACAGGGCTGACTGCTACAAGAGTTCACATAGCACCTTTGTGATGCGCAAGGCACCGATAACTTTTCCACAAGAACAGGTGGCTCGAGAAGACTTCTGGTATGAGCACCCTCCAAACTTGTATTCATTACTGGTCTCAATGTAAACCTTCCCACACGAGCATTTCCATTGATTCTGGCTCTGTTGCTGAACTACACTTCCAAATAAACGTCCAAGTAAGAAATTGTCTGCTCCTTTCTCTTCCAAGCAAATAAAAGGGGTTAGGTTCCAGTTATTGGAGCTGATCATTATTGTGATTATTTTTCTTCTCTGGTGCTGGCCAGTCACACTGTAAAATGACAATGAGTCAGGAAAGCTCCATACCACTTCCACTTTTTGTGGTCGTGCCACATTTGCAAATGGAGGGTTGATCACCTGAGACTCAACACTCCTCCTTTTCCGTAATCCATACTGATTAGGCTTCTGCGTCATGCCAAATGAAAACAGGGTTTGACCTGCAGAAACCTCATAATACTCTGTTTTGATAGAGCTAAGCCGGTTACCTTTGCAGCAAAGACCAAAGACATCTCCCTCTGTCAACCCCTTCATGTAGGTTTTGGCACATAAACCAGTGGTCCAGTCACAGTCGTTGGAGAGGCTGATCATCCATTTATGGAACTTAGGAACAGGCTGTGAAGGGTCAGGGCTCCGAATGTAAAACGTGTGGGCAGAACTTTGCCCCAGCCAACTACTGCAGAAAACCTTCCTGCTGTCATTAGACAGTGACATCTTGGGGTCCAAAGTCTGTGGGTCAAAGATCAGGTCTGGATGAGTAGCAACAAGCTCCTGGTGGTTCTCTGGGTCAATCAGAGTCAGCAGAGACCCCAAGAAGTGGCCTGCCTGCTCCACCATCTTTTCACCCTTCTCTCTTATCTCCTGAACCAGTTTGTCACGATCACTGCCAGGCTCCAACCCTTTTCTCAGATCCACAGCCTTGGCCTTCTCCACATCCTGATGCACCTGAGAATACATCTGCAGGAATCTGAAGGTGTCCTTCTCGTTCTGTGCTGCTTGCATGCTGCTCCTGCTGGTTTTGATGGGCACCATGCGAGCAGAGACTGAACTCTGGACACTGGTCAGGGCGATGTCACGCAGGTTCGTCACAGCTTCAATAAGACGCACACTAGAGCGACCCAGCTTCTCTCTCTCACTCTTCTCCCACTTCTCCAGACTCACATTCTCGTCCTCAGTTTTCACCAGTAAGGCCTGCTGCTCAGTGTTGAGCTTTTCCATGAACTCTTTGTGGGCTGTGGAGAAGGTCTTCATATTGTGTAGGCAGTGCTGGTCTTCAATGACACATGAAGCACACACACAGGTCATGTCATCCAGGCAGTAGTACTCCAAGAGTTTGCAATGTTGGGGGCATTTAGTGATACCACATAAATCCCCCGGTTCAGTCAGAGGATGAGTTTTTAGTAACACAGGAGTGGTCAGGTGGGCCTGGAGGTGCTGGACGCACATGGAGATCTCACATTTCATGCAGGTCTTCTCTGCTGGTTTCCTGTCCTCTGTGCACATGTCGCAGAGGATAACTTGCGGCTCCTTTTTTGTCTCGTCAGACATTTTTACAATAGCCAGCGGTCCTGATTTGATCTTTCCTGAATATTATTGGACAAATGATCTTCCTTCTTGCTCTTGCTTTGATTTTGCTCAGTTTAGTTGTTGTCGTCTCTCTCAGTCTCTCGCCTGAATGTCTTGCAGAGTGAACACTGCGTAGCAGTTTCGTTTTCTGCCAGAATTCAGGCTGCAGCCTGGTGGTTTAGTTTGCTGGTAAGTTTCATTTTACAGATCATCAGATCATAGTAGACACACCCACCATGGGAGGGATCATTTGTGTATGACTTGGCTGCAAACACATTGTAAAATGTTTTGGTATGTAAAATACATGTATTATGAAATGGCCCTGGAATTCACATTTAGTCACTGGTCACTCAGAGTCTGAAGCAATAACTTTTAGCTGTACTCAGTAGAACCATTTGCTGGGAAATAAACTGTCCACACTGTACACATAAACTAGTCTTTTATAGCTATAACAGTGTCACTTATTCTCCTTCTGCTCATAAAAAGTCTCAGTCAACAAATATTAATAATATACCACAGGTAAAATCTTCACTCTGTTGACAGTCTGAAAAGGTACACTGAGCTAAAACTAATGTGGCACCTTTGTGGAAGTTATAATGTTCAGCTTTTGTGGAAACTTTCGATTTTATTGACAGTTTGGAGGCTTTGTGGAGCTGCTTGATTGCAAAATCATAAAGTTGGATCAGCATCTCTAAAGACACAACAAAAATTCAATATTAC
>CAEMYA010000399.1:175681-185692 GCA_903131615.1 Diplodus sargus | reverse complement strand
TATCCATAGTCGTCTTGGTAGTAAGTCTTTCCACAGGTGCACTGCCATTGCTGCTGGGCTGTATTCTGTGTATTTTCCTTTTGTAGCTGAACAAAAGGCGTCAAATCCCAGTTGTTGAGGCTCATCTTAATTGTGGTTATTTCTTCCCTCTGGTGCTGTCCCGTTCTGCTGAAGAAGGACAGCGAGGAAGCAACAAAGTTCCAAAACACTTGCACCACTTCAAATTCTGGTACCGCCTCGTCTCCATTTTCATCCAGATTTGTGAGTGTCTCAGAGGAAAACCTGCGCTGCTTCTCTTTGTTGTCAGTTTTCTGCTTGCCAACACCTTGTGGATTGGTTGATGCATCAGAACAATCATACTCTGTTGTGAGAGAGCTGAGTTTGTTACCTTTGAAGGACAGGCCATAGACGTGTCCGTCCATCAAGCTCTTTGCAGACTGTTTGTCACACAATCCAATGGTCCAGTCAGAGTCTGACCATCCAGCTCTGGAAGTTCGGAACTGACGTGGTACTGCGGATTAGAAGCATGGCAGAACATTGACCCATCCAACTATTGTAGAAAACCATCCTCTTGTCTTGGGACAGTGACATGCCGGGGCCCAAAGTCTGTGGGTCAAAGATCAGGTCTGGACTAGTTGCAACAAGCTCCTAGTGGTTCTCTGGGTCAACAAGAGTCAACAGAGATCCCCACAAGTGATCTGCCTGCTCCACCATCTTTTCACCCTTCTCTCTTCTCTCCTGAACCAGTTTGTCACGATCACTGCCAGGCTCCAACCCTTTTCTCAGATCCACAGCCTTGGCCTTCTCCACATCCTGATGCACCTGAGAATACATCTGCAGGAATCTGAAGGTGTCCTTCTCGTTCTGTGCTGCTTGCATGCTGCTCCTGCTGGTTTTGATGGACACCATGCGAGCAGAGACTGAACTCTGGACACTGGTCAGGGCGATGTCACGCAGGTTCGTCACAGCTTCGATGAGACGCACACTAGAGCGACCCAGCTTCTCTCTCTCACTTTTCTCCCACTTTTCCAGACTCACATTCTCGTCCTCCGTTTTCACCAGTAAGGCTTGCTGCTCAGTGTTGAGCTTTTCCATGAGCTCTTTGTGGGCTGTGGAGAAGGTCTTCATATTGTGCAGGCGGTGCTGGTCTTCAATGGCGCAGGAAACACACACGCAGGTCATGTCATCCAGGCAGTAGTACTCCAGGAGTTTGCAATGTTGGGGGCATTTGGTGTTGCCACACAAATCCATGGGTTCAGTCAGAGGATGAGTTTGCAGTAACACAGGAGTGGTCAGGTGGGCCTGGAGGTGCTGAACGCACATGGAGATCTCACATTTCATGCAGGTCTTCCGGGCTGGTTTCCTGTCCTCCTCTGTGCACATGTCGCAGAGGATAACTCGCTGGTCCTTTGGTGTTTTGTCAGACATGTTTTCAGAAGCAGGCAATTCCTGAATATTATTGGACAAATTATCTTCCTTCTTGCTCTTGCTCTGATTTTGCTCAGATTAGTTGTTGTCGTAGCTCGCCCGAATCTCATGCCGAGTCAACACTGCATAACAGTTTTGGTTCCTGCCAGAATTCAGGATGTGGCGTCAGACAGATCTGGCTGCAGCCTGGTGGTTTGGTTTCCTGATAAGTATCATTTTACAGATCATCAGATCACAGTAGACACACCCACCATGGGAGGGATCATTTGCATATGACTTGCCTGCAAACGCACTGTAAAATGTTTTGGTGTGCAAAATGCATTAGAACTTGCAATGAAATGCAAGAACATTAGGAATCAACTACCCTTCTTTCTGTGAAATAACCCTGTAAACGAAAAACTATTTCTGAATCAAGTATTATGAAATGACCCTGGAATTCACATTTGGTCACTGATCACTCAGAGTTTGAAGCAATAACTTTTAGCTGTACTCAGTAGTACCATTTGCTGGAAAATACACTGTCCACACTGTACACATAAACTAGTCTTTTAGAGCTGTAACAGTGTCACTTATTCTCCCGCTGCTCATAAAAAGAGTCAACAAAGATGAACAATATACCACAGGTAAAGTCTTCAGTCAACCTGAAAAGGTACACTGAGCGAAAACTAATGTGGCACCTTTGTGGAAGTTTTAATGTTCAGTTTTTGTGGAAACTTTCAGCTTTATTGACAGTTTGGAGGCTTTGTGGAGCTGTTGGATTGCAAAATCATAAAGTTGTATCAGCATCTCTGAAAACACAACAACAATTCAATATAACCTTAATGACGGCTGGATTTATTGCAGGGCTGTTGCACACCGGCAACTGTTATAAACTGGCAACTGATAGTAAATCTTCACTGTTAATATACAATTTCCTCATCTTGCAAGGCTAAGAAATTGTATAGCTCTCCTGTATAATCACATAAAGCAGATGTGAACTTCCCACTTCATTGATAAACCAGGGATGATTTACTTTCAGTCAATAACAACATTTCACATCTTCAAGTTCAACTGGATTTATTACTGATCTGAGCAGTTACAGTGTATGTTCAATACAGAAGACACAAATGGTCTTGTTATCCTGACTTAATTACATGAACAGTAAGATGACTGTATCATGTGACTTTAGTGACACGTTTACCACCAGTAGATGGAGACAAACACCTTAAACGCTGAAGCAGAAACAAGTAGAAATGTTACAGTAAAGCTAAATGATCTTGTTGCATATAGTAAAGGTGAATCCCCAAGCACATTAATTAAAATGACAACAATGAAAAGACATTCAGAACACTACAAAATCACATTAGTCTATTACTAATAACTGCACTACTAACGCTACAGTCTCATTCGACTGCAACTCAACATTAATCAACGATAATTCAAATCAGTTATTTCGATGTATTAACTTCTCAGCTTTGAAACCCTTAGCAATGATCAATGGGCTTAAATACTACAAATTATATGAGTTCACAAAACACCTCTGTGATCCGTAAACCACCAATAAATGCTCCACAGGAACAATTAGCCTGGTGACAGTGCTGGCCCATATTAGTATTGTATCCATAGTCGGTCTTGTAGTAAGTTTGCCCACAGGTGCACTGCCATTGCTCCTGGGCTGTTTTTTGTGTATTTTTCTTTTGTAGCTGAACAAAGGGGGTCAAATCCCAGTTGTTGAGGCTCATCTTAATTGTGGTTATTTCTTCCCTCTGGTGCTGTCCGGTTCTGCTGAAGAAGGACAGCGAGGAAGCAACAAAGTTCCAAAACACTTCCACCATCTTAAATTCTGGTACCGCCTCGTCTCCGTTTTCAGCCAGATATGTGAGTGTCTCAGAGGAAATCCTGCGCTGCTTTTCTTTGTTGCTAGTTTTCTGCTTGCCAACACCTGGTGGATTGGTTGATGCATCATAATCATTATACTCTGTTTTGAGAGAGCTGAGTTTGTTACGTTTGAAGGACAGGCCGTAGACGTGTCCGTCCTTCAAGCTCTTTGCAGACTGTTTGTCACACAATCCAATGGTCCAGTCAGAGTCTGCGGAAAGTCTGACCATCCACCTCTGGAAGTTCGGCACTGACGTGGTACTGCGGATTAGAAGAGTGGCAGAACACTGACCCATCCAACTATTGTAGAAAACCATCCTCTTGTCTTGGGACAGTGATATGCCGGGGCCCAAAGTCTGTGGGTCAAAGATCAGGTCTGGATTGGTTGCAACAAGCTCCTGGTGGTTCTCTGGGTCAACCAGAGTCAACAGAGATCCCCACAAGTGATCTGCCTGTGCCACCATCTTTTCACCCTTCTCTCTTATCTCCTGCACCAGTTTGTCACGATCGCTGCCAGGCTCCAAACCTTTTCTCAGATCAACAGCCTTGGCCTTCTCCACATCCTGATGCACCTGAGAATACATCTGCAGGAATCTGAAGGTGTCCTTCTCGTTCTGTGCTGCTTGCATGCTGCTCCTGCTGGTTTTGATGGACACCATGCGAGCAGAGACTGAACTCTGGACACTGGTCAGGGTGATGTCACGCAGGTTTGTCACAGCTTCAATGAGACGCACACTAGAGCGACCCAGCTTCTCTCTCTCACTTTTCTCCCACTTCTCCAGACTCACATTCTCGTCATCAGTTTTCACCAGTAAGGCTTGCTGCTCAGTGTTGAGCTTTTCCATGAGCTCTTTGTGGGCTGTGGAGAAGGTCTTCATATTGTGTAGGCGGTGCTGGTCTTCAATGGCGCAGGAAACACACACACAGGCCATGTCATCCAGGCAGTAGTACTCCAGGAGTTTGCCATGTTGGGGGCATTTGGTGTTGCCACATAATTCCATGGGTTCAGTCAGAGGATGAGTTTGCAGTAAAACAGGAGTGGTCAGGTGGGCCTGGAGGTGCTGGACGCACATGGAGATCTCACATTTCATGCAGGTCTTCCGTGCTGGTTTCCTGTCCTCTGTGCACATGTCGCAGAGGATAACTCCCAGCTCCTTTTTTGTCTCGTCAGACATTTTTTCAATAGCCGACAGTCCTGATTTGATCTTTCGTGAATAGTATTAAGAGTTGAACAAAGGATCTTTCGTGTTGTTCTTTGGTTGACTTGGTAAAAAACTGAAAGTGAAATCTTATTTTGCTAAGTTTAGTTGTTCTGGTCTCTCAGTCTCTCGTCTGAATGCCTTTCTTTGGCAGCACTGAACAAAAGTTTAATTGTCTGCTAACATTCAGGGGGTGGAGTCAGTTTCTTCTTCTCTCTCAGTCTGTGGTTTAAACGCTGTGCAACAGCAGCACTCCACATGAGTTTCGATTACTGCTAAACAAAACCAAGTCGGACAGATTGGGCTCCAGCCTTTTTTGCAGCCAACACGTTTGTGTTACTCTTGGTGTGTAAAAGATATTACAACTTGTCGTAACAGACTGCAAGCAAACTACAAATTCAAATACTTTTCAGCTGAAGATAGTCTCTCACAGAATTTTTAAATTAAATCATCATATTCTTTTACATGTTCTTTAGTTATATTCAATCACATTTTCCTCTCCAGATTTCCTCCACTTATCCTGAAATACCTTTAACCCTCCCTACGTGTGATATAAATATTAATAAGATCTTTGCCCTGATAGCATCATATATCAATTTTACAGCAACTTGGCACTAATCAGTGACATTTAATTTTCCCCAAGTAATACAAAGAAATGCATTCTGGGTGTGACTCATAGGCATTGAAATGAATATGCTTAACAAAGTGTCAACAGATATGTGGTGATGTGGGCTAAAGACAACAACAGGGCTGACGACTACAGAAGTTCACAAAGCACCTTTGAGATGCGCAAGGCACCGATAACTTTTCCACAAGAACAGGTGGCTCGAGATGACTTGAGATGAGGGGACCCTCCAATAATGAATGCATTACTGGTCTCAATGTAAACCTTCCCACATGAGCATTCCCATTGATTCTGGCTGTGTTGTTGACCTTGAGCTCCAAACATGAATCCACCTGAGTCATATGAGATCTTCTCTGCTCCTTTCACTTCCAGGCAAACAAAAGGGGTCAGGTTATTGGAGCTGATCGCTACTGTGACTATTTTTCTTCTCTGGTGCTGGTCAGTCACACTGTAGAACGACAACGAGTCAGGAAAGCTCCATACCACTTCCACTTTTTGCGGTCGAGCCACATTTTCACCTGGATGGTTGATCACCTGAGACTTAACACTCCTCCTTTTCTCTAATCCATACTGATTACTCATCTGCGGTATGCCAAAAAAAGACGTTTTGATTCCAGATCGCAGTTGATCTGCAGGAACCTCATAACACTCTGTTGTGAGAGAGCTGAGCTGGTTACCTTTGCAGCAAAGACCAAAGACATCTCCCTCTGTCAACCCTTTCACGTAGTCTTTGTCACATAAACCAGTGATCCAGTCACAGTCGTTGGAGAGGCTGATTATCCATTTATGGAAGTTAGGAACAGACTGTGAAGGGTCAGAGCTCCGAATGTAAAACGTGTGGGCAGAACTTTGCCCCAGCCAACTACTGCAGAAAATCTTCCTGTTGTCATCAGACAGTGACATCTTGGGGTCCAAAGTCTGTGGGTCAAAGATCAGGTCTGGTTTGGGAGCAACAAGCTCCTGGTGGTTCTCTGGGTCAACCAGAGTCAACAGGGATCCCCACAAGTGGCCTGCCTGCTCCACCATCTTTTCACCCTTCTCTCTTATCTCCTGCACCAGTTTGTCACGATCGCTGCCAGGCTCCAACCCTTTTCTCAGATCCACAGCCTTGGCCTTCTCCACATCCTGATGCACCTGAGAATACATCTGCAGGAATCTGAAGGTGTCCTTCTCGTTCTGTGCTGCTTGCATGCTGCTCCTGCTGGTTTTGATGGACACCATGCGAGCAGAGACTGAACTCTGGACACTGGTCAGGGCGATGTCACGCAGGTTCGTCACAGCTTCGATGAGACGCACACTAGAGCGACCCAGCTTCTCTCTCTCACTCTTCTCCCACTTTTCCAGACTCATATTCTCGTCCTCAGTTTTCACCAGTAAGGCCTGCTGCTCAGTGTTGAGCTTTTCCATGAGCTCTTTGTGGGCTGTGGAGAAGGTCTTCATATTGTGTAGGCGGTGCTGGTCTTCAATGGCGCAGGAAACACACACACAGGTCATGTCATCCAGGCAGTAGTACTCCAGGAGTTTGCCATGTTGGGGGCATTTAGTGTTGCCACATAAATCCATGGGTTCAGTCAGAGGATGAGTTTTTCGGTACACAGGAGCAGTCAGGTGGGGCTTGAGGTGCTGGACGCACATGGAGATCTCACATTTCATGCAGGTCTTCCGGGCTGGTTTCCTGTCCTCCTCTGTGCAAAGGTCGCAGAGGATAACTGGCGGGTCCTTTTGTATTTTGGCAGACATGATTACAGAAGCAAGAAGATCTTGGAATTAATTGCTCCCGGGTTTTTGTTTTCAGGTTGCCCTCGCAAAAATAAAAGATCTGTTCTGAATTCAGTCCTCCTGCCTGTTGCTGGTCCCTCAGAGTCTGGTGTAACAGCGTGAGCTGTACTGTCCAGCTCTTTTATAGCAGTACAGGAGTATCATTTCTTTGCCCTACTGCTCATAAAACACTTTGCCTTATCAGTCAAAATAGATGAATCATCTATGGTGGATGAAATTCACACCCTGTTTAAAATGTACAAAGGGCTACAACTAATTCAGTCAGTCTATCCCTACCTTCAATACAGTCATGATGACATTTTGTGGATACTGTTTCAGAGTCTGGAAATGTGTAATGTGTTTTCTGTACACATGTGTATAATTCAGACCACAGAGGGTAACTACAGCCTTTAAAAAAGACCATAAAGTTGAATAAACATGTATTTAACACATTTTACATGACCTAGCATGAAGGTGGTGTTTAGTGTTAGGCTCTTAGCAGTCACAGCTAGGTGTTCCTAATAAACTGGCACCTGAGGATAAATTGCATTAAGTGATACACATTTTCGCCATTTTGTATTATTTCGGAGGTGTCACCCCCATTTTATTGATACGCACTCGTGGAATATGAGATGACTGCACTCTCGGCCACATCCAGTTCAAGCAGTGTTACTTTATCTGGGCGGATTAGCAGGAAAAAAAAACATCTTACTTACGAGACATTTTTGTGGCTTACAGGTAGGAACTCTTTTCCATTCCTCAATTGAAGTTAATGACGATGTCCGTGCCTTCTTGGTACTACCGTAGTATTAATCATTATAAGCGAAGAACAAAATATAGCTAAGTTAGCCGTATTTTATAGCTACTCGGCAAGCTAACCTGCCCGCTCTGTGCGCGGCGCAGCTAGCTAGCGTTAGCGCAAATGCTAGCAAACGCCGCTGTAACGTTACTGTATAGCCGTTGACTCGGTTGGCCTCGTTAGCGCGTGACACGAAAATCACACATCGTCGGAGGTAAGCTAGCTAGGGTCACCTAGCTACTTAACATAAGGCTAATGCTAATTAATGTCCAGTGTTGACATGATTACTTTTGTTTTTGTTCCTCTAAATTACTGCCTCGTGTTAATTTCATATTTGACATTTAGCTAGTTGATATGAAATTAACACGAGGCAGTTTATCTTCAGATTATTCATCCATCTATGTGCAACAAGGCTGATGCTTGAACTGGAAAAGTATCCCTTTTAAAGCCATACTTATTCTTCCACTGCAATTAAGAGGCAACTGTGCCAGGTTTTTTCTTACCAACCTTATATGTATTCGTGAGTTTCAGTCCCTTTGCCACTGAACAGATGTTTAAGGAACAAAACTATGCATTATAGATTAGGCCTAAACCATAAAAAAGCTATGTTCTAAGGTCATATTGGCTCTACCTATAAGATCTAAATGCTGCATACACATTAATACACCTGCAAATACAATGAACACAAATCTTTTTTCTGTGCTGGTTTGCAGTGTAGCCCAGAATCACCAAATACACTCAGAAATAGGACCCATTGAAAGGTGACTGATTTATATTCTGATTGTGTACTTTATGTATAGGATAAAGCGTCTTCAGGGTGGTTACCGTTCAGGTTCTGTGTTTTCTTTTTAATTTTTTATTGAAAACATTTCCTTCGGGTATCTTTACAGGAGTCATTTCCAGAGATGAAGCAGAGAGCTGATGGAGGACTCCTCAGGCTCAGGCAAAAGTCCCCTGACGTTAGTGGAGAGGCAGAAATGAGCTTTACCCTGGCCGCTTTAAATCCGAACCAGACCAGTACGCTGGTCCTCCCCCTGGTCTCTGACAGCAAGAGGCTTATGTGGGTCCGGTCCGACCAGGTGAACCTACAGCTGGATGGTGCAACAGAGCTGGAAAAGGCCTTCGACAGGTTTCCATACTTGAAACGGAACCAGACGGCCGCGCTGGCTCAGCGCTGCTCCCTCCACCCCGACCAGGTGAGGGTGTGGTTCATGGTACAGAGGCTCCGCTATGGCATCAGCTGGGAGTATGAGGACATCATCAAGGTTCGAAGGAAGCTCGAGGGAAGTCGAGGAAAGGAAAAGCTTCAAAAGGGCACGAGAGGGAGTAAAACATTCAAACGAGAGGCAAAAGAGTCTGGTGGGATGAAGGCAGGGGAGGCCAGGGAGGAACAAAGTGCAGACGAGGGAAGGATGATGGCGGCTCATGTGAAATCTGAGAGAAAAATTATGGAAGAGAAGGACAGCACGTGGAAACTACTGGAAGAAAAAAGGAATGCGCAGAGAAAGCGTAAGAGGACGGCAGAGAAAGGCAAGAGAGCAAAGAAGAGCAGGGCGGATGAGGCCGTTGTGGAAAGAGCGGGAGAATTAAACGGCGATGAAGTCAAGAGGGAGTCCAGCAGAGCCAACCAGCCGGAGACGACGGTTTTCACCGGCATGAAAAAGAAGGCAGAAGCAGACACAGGATTACCGTCCAGTCAAGTGTGGCCTGACCACAAGAGCTTTGTGGTGCACGACGAGACGCCGGACGTGCTCCCTTCACTCGTACCCCCGACCCAGACTCAAGCCCAGACCCCAAATACTCCCAGGACCCCCGTGATGAGGGGCTTCGAGGGAAAAGCAGAAACGGAGGGAGATCCACACGCAGCATCAAATAACCCCAACGTCGCCGGTGTGGGCGAACCGGCGGTGCTCGCGAATGCGGCAAATAATCCCGCCGTTGCAGGCGGTTACCCTCGGAGCCACTTCTACACAAAGACGCGGAGTCAGCTGAAAATGATGAAGGGATTCTTCTCCAGCTGCCAGTATCCGGACAGCGAGGACTACGACCGACTGGCGGCGCTCGTCGGCCTCCCCCGCTCCAGGCTGGTCCAGTGGTTCGCCGACATGCGCTATTACGTCAAGAAACTCAAGCCCACCTGGCTGACTCAGGAGCAGCACAAACAGGCGCTGGCCAACATCAGTTACCGGCAGTGCTTGAACACACTGGCGAGGGCGCTGGAGCGGGAAAGGAGAGAGGGCCGCGGCGAGCAGCAGAGCGCGCAGGCGCCTCCGGAGGAGAAATGAGGCGTCGGGCTCCGTGTCATCAACGCCGCTGAGATGGATCATCTGTTAACATTTAAAAAA
>CAEMYA010000399.1:153045-166120 GCA_903131615.1 Diplodus sargus | reverse complement strand
AAAAAAAAAAAAGGATCAGTAAGCAGCTTATTCACCACGTTTAATTTACCAGCTAATGAAACTGACTTTCTCCTTGACAGAAATCATCCTGTGTCACCGAGCTTAAGCGGCTCTCCCGCTCACCTACGGAGTAACACAGGTGAATTTAATCGTGTTGATTGGTTGATTGAATGCAGGGAACTAGCAACAAGGGGAAAATCATCTGCCGAGGGTTGAGTCTGACTGTGTTTACTTTTTGTATTTAGAGACGGCGGCCTTTCCGGGAGAGAGTGAAGAATACGTGGCTGACTCAGAGGATGAGGCGACAAAGAACTTCAAAGGCAGGGTATGTATTCTCAAAGTGTGTGTGAAAATAGGGTTTCTGTGGCTACTGAAAAAGGATGTGGTTAATGTTGTGTTTAAAATGCTGCATTTATTTTGAAAAATGATCTTAAGATAGTAAGAAAGCTTGTTCATGCTCCTATAATGTGCCAATTCATTAAACAAGACACTGTCAGTCATTTAAGTATTTGAGCTGTTGATTTCATGTCTAGCAGTAGATATTTGAACCATCCTTTCGAATCGAAAAATGGCACAAACTACAATAAATGGAAATACTGATGCATTTGCTGCCACCGGTGGTTTTCTAACCGACTCTGTCTCCCTCAGCTGTTCATGAAGCGCTATTACAAGACCAAACATGGCACTTATGTTCCCACTCTGAGGGAGTACTTCAAACCTGGGATGGCTCGGCGGGACCTGTCGGCTGCCGGCATCAAACGCAGATGATGGGATGGAGTTTTTCGACGCCTAGTTTGGCATCCAGAAAATATGCCAGAGGACTCTTGACTGGGACTGCGTTGGTTATTCGCCACCAACTAGAAGGAGTAAAGGGGTGTTCAGTTCAGACGAGTGGTCATCATGGAAAACAAGCCTTGAAATGCATCGTCACCGATTATGGGCACTGGCATGCAACTAAAATGCTATTTACTTTAGTTACTTTATAGATTGTTTGTAAATAGTCATATGTATTTTCTGTTCTAAATATTTTAAGCCCACAATATATAATATCCTTAGTTAATAAAGTTTTTTGGAAGTGGCAGTCGTATTGTGTATGAAAATATGTGCATTCTGTTTTTTTTTATTCACCATGTAAAAGTGTCATTTAACTTAAATAATGGCAAAAAGATTAAAGCTCTTGAACTGTTCCTGGTGTTCGACTAATGCAGTGTGTCGTCTTTTATTAATAAGTTAATATATTTATAAAATCCTTTGAAAATTAGGCTTGTCAGTCATAATTTTGCACGCGGTTGAGCATTCATCTAAAATCAACCAGGAACGTGTCTCAGTGACAATCATCCCCATTAGCATTATGTCCCTTTTGTTCACTGCCAGTAATATAATAGATCTAATCCTAAATGTTATCTGAAATAACTTTTTATTGGTTATCTCCCCAAACATGACAAACGAACTGGCACTTGAGTTTCTGAACTAAACTAAATCATAATTTTCAGACGTAACACTGCTGTAAACCTTTCCATTTATTTAGAAATTGAAATTGTCTGTCGTTCCTTATCAAGGACACAATGTTTGTATCTTTATTAGAAATATTCCGAAATTCACAGGGTATCACAAACAAACTTCATTCAAGTGTCCTATTAGAACTCATAAAGTAGCTCTCATATTAAAGGCCCCGCATTATGCTCATTATCTGGTTATAAAATGTAAACACACTTTACACATTATTGTTATTTTTGATTATTTTTATTGCCTGTCTCTTTAAGGCCCCACCCCCTCCTGCAAAGTCCAGTGTGCTCTGATTGGTCAGCTCTCACAAGCCTGAGCAGGAACAGTCCATGTCTCAGCATCAGCCGTGCCGGGCTAAGTGCAATGACTGTATAGATGTGACATCACAACCTTCTGGAAGCCCAGACAGCTTGTTTAAAAGACACAATTTGGCTGTTTGCATTTCTCTGTGGATTGAGTGTTTTGATACTTGCACAGTATTTATACATCACCCAGACCTGCCTTTTTATTATTATTATTATAAAACGCATGGTTATCTCACTTTCTAGACAATGATGCGTTATTCAGATGAATAGCAGAAGTAATCAAAATATAATCATGGCACATATCTACACAGGAACACACTCATTTGAGCGCAGGTTTGAGGTTCAGAGTCGACAGCCTATCCCTCCCGTCACTGTGATGGTCTCCCCCGTGATGTAGGACGCCTCGTCAGAGCACAAGAAGGCGATCACGCCACCAATCTCCTCGGGCTCTCCAATTCTGAAGTAAAAGATGAAGGAAATATTGTGATCATATGTTTGCGCATACTACTGTATGTTAGTGACAAACTTTGAGTACGAGCTGCACCTTTTAATGCTGAGCTGCTTTTTGAACTCGTCCACGACATCTTCATTCTGCCATAACTGACGAAGAAAACATGGCGTGAAATGGAATTCTGTGAGGCTGACCGTTACAAAATGTATGTAAATGAAGCGATCTGAGGAGAAGACTGTGTGCTTTCGTCCTCACCGCCTGACTGAAGCGGGTCTTGATGACTCCGGGGGCCACGCAGTTCACTCTGATGTTGCTCTGAGCCAGCTCGGGGGCCAGCGCCCGGGTCAGACCCAGCAGCGCCGTCTTGCTCACGCTGTAGGGACCCAGCGCCTGCAGAGACGGAGATACAGCGTCCATAACACACATACACACATACACGACTGTTTTTTACACCATGTTTGGATGTTTTTCATGTGTGTTTGCACCAGAAATCATCATTTCTATAGCTTTTAAGTGGTGAATATAATCGATTCATTAATTTTAGCATTTTAAAGTCATGTTACAATGTTCTTTCTCATCTTGTGTTGATATTAATTCCGTGCGATCAAGCCAAAGACGCACTATTTCACAGATAGCTAATACTATGTAACAGTAAATGAAGGTTTAAAAGTTAAAAAGCATCTTTTTCAAATGCCAAGACCCAATTCGTCTTTATTTAAGCCTTTGCAAAAAGAGCTAAATCAACCCTGCTCCTATTTATTTTAATATGAATATGTTGAGGATAATTGTTCTGCTTGTTCTCTCACTGACCTGCATTGGTTGGTATCCAGCCACGGACGACACAAACACTACGTTTCCCCCTCTAAAAAGAAAAAAACAGATGCATCAAATATATAATTGAAGGATTTTATAGTGTTTAGGTCCATTTTTCCCCAAGTGATTTGTCTCTCACCCCCTCTTCTCCATATGAGGCGCCACCAACTTAGTCATGAGGAAGGCCGACTTCACATTTACAGCCAGAATCTGGATAGAAAATATGAATATCAAAATATGAAAAATGATCCCATAAATGATCCTGTATCCGAATAAATGAAAGAAAGAGGGAGAATTGTTTGTCAGAGATTCTAATTGAAATCATTCTTCATATTTTTTTCTAAGTTTTGCTTTATAATGAGAGCTGGGACTTCATTTGCTGCGTGTTTGTACCTTGTCCCAGACATCCTCTGTGGAGTCCATGATGTTTCCGAAGAACGGGTTGACCGCTGCGTTGGATACCAGGATATCAATCCCCCCGCACTGATCCAGAGTCTGTTCCAAACACACCATGAGACTATTATTGTGCTCTGAAGTCAAATCTTGTGTGAGCTCCATGTAATCGGCGATGCCAAATTGAAAATAGTCACCATTTGAACCAGTTTTTCTCTGTCTTCCCCCTTGCCAACGTTACAGGTGGTGCCGGTCACTTGGATGCTCTGGCTCTGCAGCAGTGCCACGGCCTTGTCCACGTTGGCCTGCCGCCGGCTGCTCACCACCACGTGGGCTCCTCTCTTTCCCAGAGCCTGGGCAGCTGCTAGACCAATTCTGAGGAGGAGAGGAGGGCATCTCAGTGAAGGGATCGAGCGTGTTAACGACTCATATCAGCATCAGTGTGTTGTAGCTGTTTAACATGAGGCCAGTCAGAGGTGATTATGTGTTGCAGTGACAGTTCACAGGTGAGGATCCCAAACTAGAGGAGATTATATATCAGCTAAAGGAATGTGCTGTTTCATCAGGACGGCAGATAACTACCTCCAAAGCCAATTTTTGAGCGACTGTTCTGCGTGCATTATACAACAGAGACATTGCTCCTTTAAGTATTTTAGCTGATTGTTAGTGATTGTTTTGGCTCATATCAGAGTCAGTATGTATTAGCAATGAATTATCAAAATGTAAATCCATCGTATTTTGGAATATATTCAATATAAAATGACAATATTTTGGCATGTACAGTCACATATGTGGACTCCTTCCATATATCACATCATATTTTTAAGTATATGTCAATGTCAGCTTGTTCAGGTGGGAGGGCGGCACAGACAAAAGTCATATCATGTCATTCTTACCCATCTGTGGAGGCGGTGACTATGGCTACCTTCCCAGCAAGGCTGCTTTGAGACATACTCCTTTGGCCGGCGACAGGATTGGTCCTAAGGCACCTGAACACACTCCTCAGCATCACCTGTGGACAGAGGACTTCATGACAACACTGGGTAACTAGGGCAGAGGTCACATGGACTGACAGAAGTGGCACACACGCTTAGAGTTGACTGATATGAACTTAAAACTTAACACTTAAAAATAACAATGCAGCTGTTCATCCGCGATGAAGGCAAAGCAGTGATGAAACACTTGATCGGCACATTTACAGAGACAGACAACTTTATGCAAGTTTATGCTTTTACACAGCGGACCACATTGTATAGGCGACTAATGCAAGCTTGACTGTATGATGAAACGCATTAGCTCACCCTGCAGTTCATGCAAAACTGAACACGAGGTTGTACATAAGTCGGATTTGCCGAAATACTCTCAAGTCTACTACCTGGACCTTTGACTACCGACCATTCATGTGTCGCCACAGTCCGTATTTTCCGGGTAGGGAGTCCAGCTGTCAAAATAAAAGCATCCAGTGAGCACACAACGCAGTTTGCTGTTTTTAAACTCAACTGCACGTCCAAAATATCGTGCAAATTGTTTAGCAAACCTAGATTTGTGCTGTGCCGTGTGGTGATAGTCGCGGTACGGGGCGAATATTTAGCTTATTTCTCAATTTACAGCTCGGTGGTCTGGTTAACGGACACATTCTGCGGTCCCTAAACGCAACCCGCAAAAACGAGCCAATCACAAAGGCCGTGTGCATTCCGGGCTGCGGATACTTCCGCGACTCCACAGCTGTTGGATCGGTCTAAAGCCTGGCGCTGAGACCCATCCTGCGCTAGTACATTAGCGGCCTACGTAAACCTCCGAGGAGGCGGAGGGAATTTTGTTGTCATCGCCAAAGATGATTGAACGCCGATGGCCACAGATTTTCACGCCTGAAAAGAAGTGATTTCACGTATCACAAGCCGTGCGCCGACGTGAAGTTTATCGGCGAAAATAATCAAACAAGGTAATTATTTTATAGCGACTGCTTTGGATGCTAATGTGGGTTGGTGGATAAGTCGGCGTTTAGCGGTTTTACCCGGCGGTGCCATTGTTGTTTTGAACTGAACTTTAGCGTTAGCAGCGAAAGGCGATGAGGATAACCAGCGTAGCTAGCGGTATCTAGCTAGTGTTAGCAGCTAGGCCTCCGACAACACTGCTAACATTACTCCCGCTAATGTACCTTCAAACGAATTATCATTCAGCCGAGGCAGCAACTACATACTAAACTGCGTGAGATATCTTTGATAGCGAATGCACGCCGCTTATTTATCCGCGATGCTAAGCTAACGCTAGCTTTCGCTTGAACGGGCTGCATTCAACGTAACGTTTCTGGGCGTGGAAATCCCAGACAGGTGTTGCCGCTGCCTGCCGTTGGCTTTTACTTCACATGTGTCTTCGTAACGAGGGAGTTTGGGGTTAACGTATATACGAGTCGTGAAAAGCGTTTCCCCTGCACGGATTAACAGGATTCCCTATGAAGGCTGAGACGACGAGGCGCCCGGACTTGGAGATGTGTCCTGCCCAGACCCAGCTGTGCCTCTGCACCGAGCGTCTCTGGCGACCAGCGCGTCCGTGAGATCCACAGCTGATCTCGAATGGATGACCCAGACTGACCGGGGACACTCGAGTTATAGTTTCTCTGAGACATAACCGTGAACTAAGCAACGATGTCTGTCTCTGTAAGTACAGTAGTTGTCCTCTTTGTTTGTGTGAATTTGCATAATACTAGTTTTGATTACATCGATACGATGGACAAATGTGAGATAAACTAACTTGATCAAATAAAAATCATGAGCTGCTGACTGTTTTCACCTATTCTGATATTATCCCACCTTATCTGTGTATTATATCACTGTCCTCATTGCCTCCATTGCTGTTCTAAGGGGGTCCCACATGGCTCAATGGAGCCTGGCTGTCCCCAGGGGGTGTGTTTAGAAAATGAAAGGGGGCTTGACTCCCCTGGCTTTGGGTTGGCAATTAAGGCCTAAACAGCAAGGGACAGATGTGCCTCTCATCCCCTCCCCCTCCCTCTCATCTCCCTCATTACCATTAAGCCCTTGTGTCCATCTGATCATTGATCCTCCCCGACTGTGCCCCTCTTTCACTCCGCCTCCGGATTAATGACCCAGCTGTGAATTTTATGATTTCGTCATGATGCCTGGGCTTTACATTTTAAATATTTTGCCGTGCACCCATCCTCTTCCCGTCCCCCCCTCTCTCTCTCTCTCTCCCTCTCCCTCCCATGCAGACGTTTTACGAGATCTTCCCTATTCACTCCTATTCACTCTCCATTCAGCAGCTCCAAACAATCAACCCTTATTATGCCCCTGACTTGGCACTGCCGTGTCAATGTAGTTGTTTGTTTGTGGTGTGCAAATGCGAGACACTTGCTCGTGTGAGTTTAGGTTGTCGATTGAAACTGCTTTCATTTGGTGTGTGTCTGTGTGTGTGCGCATTGCTGAATGAGAGGGTCCGTGTTTATGACTCCTACTCTTGTCTCGCCCCCTCTCTCGCTCTCAGACGGTATTGGCAAAGGCACTGTTTGACAACGCGGCAGAAAGCCCGGAGGAGCTGGCCTTCCGGAAGGGTGACATCCTGATGGTTCTTGAACAGGAGCAGAGCGGCGGGCCCGGCTGGTGGCTCTGCTCCCTTCATGGCAGGCAGGGAATCGCCCCTGCCAACCGCCTTCGACTCCTTCAAACCGCCCAAAACCCAGGCCCCGGCGACGACTCTGTCTACCTGTCGCCTGGCTCCCCACTGGCACGGGCCGCCATCAGCAGCAGTGCAGAGGACATTGACGGAGTGTACCGCTCCCCGCCAGGCGCGGGTGAAGGAAGAGGAGTCGCAGCGGCCTCGAGGCCAGGGGAGCTGCGCAGAGTGGAGGGCGGGCGCCCCCGCTCGCACTCCAGCTCTGGCACGCGGCCCAGACCTGACTGGGATATCGGGGTAGCGGGACGTCCTCGCTCACCCTCTCTGAGAGGAAGAGGCACGGAAATGACAGGAACACTTTATCAGACTCCTGTAAGTCCCATTCCCTCAGCAGCGCAGCATGCCAGGCAGCCAGGAGCTCTCATGGCTTCAGAGTCTGTGTACCTCGCCCCCACTGGAGTGCCACGGGCAGCTGATGAACCAGACGACACTACATATTTGGTCCCTAGAGAAACACTAACAACAGGACACTTGGACGACTGTTACTTGGTGCCCAAAGGTACCCCACTCGCAGGAGATGATGTTTACCAATCCCCAACGGGAGGAGTTGTGGCCTCCGTTGTCTGCTCTAATGGCCCCTCTGTTGTTGGAGGAATACCCGGCAGCCCCCAGCCCAAAGTGAGCCAAGACACACCTGGGATGTACCAAACACCCACCGCCGTGGGAGCAAGCCTTCACAGGACTCCGGCCACAGTTTTGGCCCATCAGCACCCATCTCCATTAACCACAACCCAAGCATCTCCCCGACCTATGATCAAGGGTGTCTCACCCAACCCGGTTGCAACCAGGGGCAAACCCGGCCTGGCATGTCACCGGGGCTCCCCTCTGCTGGTGAGAGCGGGACAGATCAGGGTTCCCGGGTCACCAAATTTTGCCCGCAAACCTCCGCCGCCGGCACCTCCGGTGAGGGGAGTTACAAGGAAAGACGCACAGCAAGCAGCACCGTCATCAGATTCTAATCCTGTCCCCAAACCCACTGCTCAGGTCACTCCTACAGGCCTGCAGAAAGAGGCGGACAAACAAAGCGGAATTCCCCAGAATAAGGAGGAAAGGATGAACAATGGCATGGAGAAAATCCGAAATGTGCATAACAAAAAAGGAGCACATCAGGATTACTCAGATCCTGTTGATGATCAGGTTTGTGATAGCTACTACACTTACTGTAACAATGTTGACGCAGTTGTTCATTCATATTATTGTTTCTTTGGCGGGTTTATATATATTTGAATTGCTCCAAAATATGCATTTTCTCTTATGGAGTTTTTGAGTGGAGTGGATTTGCATGTTTCATCAGCATGGTAGACAAAAGAAAATACAAAGATTGGTAGGACAAGACCTGCAATCCTAATTTGCTTTTGTGTAACGTTGCCTGGGCAGGTGTATGACACCCCTCCCAGTGGCAGGTGGCAGCGTCCAGTCCAATCTTCCCTTGGTGACGATGATGGCATCTATGACACCCCTCGCAGTGTCCCACCACAAGACTCTGAGACCGAGGTAAAGACAACACATGGCTATATTCAATTAACCAACTTGTTTGAAAATTTATATTTTTTTGTTTAAATGGACTTCTTCTTAGATTATGACTTATAGAGCCTGCATTGTTCATTTTGACAAGTTTTTGATCTTTCCAGGTCAGATTCTGTCCATGTAAAATTTGGATTTGTGTATTTTCATAAAATTAGTTGTTGTGAAGTTGTTTAGGTTTGAACTGTCATTGGTGCTGTTTTCTGAGGGGTTTTTTTTGCTCCTGCTTGTGATATCCATATAACTGCGCTCCCCTTTATTGAAAGTGAGAGTGAAACCACAACCCTTATGAAAGTTGTGATTCACAAAACAAACAAAAAAAAATTGCTGGGAACAGGGACAAACCGTTGGATTCATGTCTGTACACGTGAAGCGCTTCAACAACAAAAGATGACTATCGAGCACCCTGTCACCATTTCTTCCCACATTCCACCATCAGAGTGTGTCCCTACCCCCCTTCAAGGCTCGGCCACACCTGTCTCTGTCTGCTGTGGGAGCCTGTCTATCCAGTCCAAATGCATGCTGCTATTTTCTCCCAGTCACACCCATCTGTCAGGGCCATGCCGAGGCCATACCACAGCACCCTGCCCCCAGTGGTCTCCCCTATAATGTTGCTTGAATATGTCTGCCAGCTGTTGGATTAGTTTTTTCCCCCTTTGTCTGCAGTTACTGTATGTGGACTGCAGACTCACTGCTCTTGCATGTAACCATTGAAGTAATGATCCTCTGCACACAAAATGCACATTTTCAAAACATTCTTTCTGTGTTCTTTTCCCACTTGTAGGTCTACGATGTCCCCACTATCGCTCTGAACATGTCCACATCAGACGTCCAGCCAGATGAAGTTGATGACGACGTATACAGCGTCCCCACACTTCCGGGTGTGCCTCTGGGCCCAGGAGAGTCCACCACCAGCCTCCTTAATGAGGATGCGTCCCAGGTTGGACAGATCTACCGGGTCCCCGGATCTGAGAAACGAGCCAGCAGCGGAAGCCATAAACGGGACTCCTCTGAGCCCGACTGCGGCATCTATGACATGCCTGCTTTGACTGTCGAGGTCCTCCCCCACTCTTTGTCCTCCTCCTCCACCTCTACCCGCCGCCTCTCCGTCTCAAGCAACGGCTCGGGCGATGTGCAGTGGAGAGCCTCGCTTTCCAGCCTCGTCCACTCGGTGCTGAGCGCGGCCTCCTGCTCGGCCTCCACTCTGTCGTCGCGGGATCTGGCCACTTCGCTGGCTGAAATCCTGTCGACCTGGAAAGCCAGTCACTCGGATGATCCTCCGCCGCCTCTTCAGCAGGCCTGGGCTCGCCTATCGGACCTCCTGCCAGCGCTTTCCGCTGTTGGAAATGCTCCTCCGTCTGAAGGGCTCTTGACGCTGGTCCAGCGTTCTCTTGAGGAAAGCGCTCTCCTCTTGCAGGCTCAGGGCCGCCCCCGCCTGCCGTCTCAAGACTCCTTGTCGCGCAGGCCGTTGCCCGCGCTCCCCGTGCCTGACGGGAAGTCTTCGGGAGGTGGGATGGGCTCCCGTAAAGGTAGCTGGATCCAGGAGAGGCCGCTGCCCCCCACGCCTCAGCCTGCGTTCCCCCTGCCTCCAACTCCATCGACAGTGACGCTGACAGTGGGCCCTCTTGATGGAGAAGATGACCCCAGCAATGAGTACGCAGGGATTGGCCTGACTCCCATTCCTGCCCCAGTACCTACTGGAGACAGTGTTGGATACGTCAAGCTGCAGGTCAGTTGTCATGATGAAATGAATTTATTGTTCCCCAGCACTCGTCTCCAGAGTCACTTAGTTCACGTCCCCCTTTTTTCCCTTTTAACTATCTCGAAGTAAACATAAACTGTCCCAAAATCAGAGTGTTGTTACTCATTTACAGTTAGCCAAAAGTGCTAGTATTTATACTTCACCTCCAAACCTGCAGTTCGCTGTTAAATGCTTCACGTTTGACTGAACAGTTCATATTAATCAGCTGATATCTCTTTGGGTTCCATTAGCTTTTAGCTCAGTTAGCCCGTAGGACACTGCAGTCGACTGGCTGCTAACTGCTAACTAGCTCCCTGCCCACTGTTTTCCAACACAGATTTGTTGTACACTATTGAGCGTTATCAGCAAAAAACAAAGTTTCTTCCTGTTTATAGCGAGTTTATATCGTCCTCTCAGGTTTTAATGCGTCACATTTTCCGAGGTCTTGCGGCGAGGTGCCAGCCAGCGATGATGACGCTAAAGCGACAGCACGTCTGCTGTCAGCACTCGGCTTCTGTTTCTCAATTGCGAAACGTTAGTGACAAGCTTACATGCGTGGAAATCTCTTTAGTTCCAGTGGTCGCCCCCAAGAAAGTCTGTCCATCGCAAACACACATTCCATTGTCCCCTAGACGACGGGATGCTGCTAGCTTTGAGCCTTGATACAGCAAAACAGGCTACTTTCTATGAGCGTTTTTTTTTTGTGTGTGCCTCAACACATCATGTAGTTGAATGGTTACAATGCAAACAAGGCCGTAAACATGCCCGACTCCTCTCTCCCTCCCCACGGCAGGGTAAACCTGAGCCGCCTCCTGACGGCCTGACCGAGAACGGACAAACGATCACCGCAGAGCCGAGGGTGAGTCTCTTCCTCCGCGCACAGTCCTCCACTCCTGTCATGCCAAGAGAGTTGTTGTTGTACAGAAGCACACACAGCAAGTCTGCACAGATAAGTCATTGATTCACTCTGTGTTCACAGTTGCACTCTGTTTACTAATGAGCACTGTGACTCATTAATCTAGCTTGCAGCGGCTCTTTGGCTCCCGATGTAGTCGAAACCCGTTTGCAGCCAACACTTCACGTGTTTTTCTAAAAACTACCTGACCTAACTATCATATTAACCCTTTGTAGAATGTGTTGTTTATGTCAGAGCTCGTGTTCATTGTTTCGGAGACGTCAACAGCAAGGACTACAACCAGAGGCTTCTAATGACACACATAGGCAGACATCACAGTCAAGTATTGTCTAATGCTATCTCTTAAGTCGGTTCTGCCTTCTGCTGCCTGAGACTGAGGTCATGTTTCCTTATCACTCAGGCTGCATTTCTTCTACTCCTTGCAAGATTCCTTGGTTGCGCCATAGATGACCAACAAGAGGTCACTTGTAAATCTTAACAGTCTTGCCTCACATCGACTGGAGGCTGCCGGACAATAAGTGACAGAAAAGCACAGTAGTTCGTTCCACAGTGGCGCTCGGCTGACGTACTATATATGTTTGTGTCTCTGAAGTTCTCTTGCTGGGTTTAGCGTCTCCAACGTTGTTTAAAAGGCTCACTGCACATGTTTTGCATTTCATTAACATAGTCATAAAACCTTCTGCACCAGTGAGAAGGTGCAGCTCGCGCCGCTCAAGTCGTTTTTCCCGTTTTGGTGCGTTTAGGATTCTAACAGCCGTGTTCCGAAGCATACCTCACTTATTACTTTCAAAAATGTTATTGTTTCCGCCGTCGATGCGGCTGTTAGCTGCGCGGCAAAAATGTGCTTTTATCAAAGTTGTTTTCTTCTTCGTCTGGTATGTTTACACGAGGAGGCTCTGATATTCGGGAGTCAGACACATGGTTGTTTAAAATTCAGCTGTGACTCAAACGTAAATAACTTTTTTCTATTAATCATTTCTTCCATATATGATCAGAAAACAGAGTAAAGTTGCCGTTGTAACATCCCATATCACATGCAACTTCTTCACATAGTAGGAAGCAGCAAATGATTTTGCTGAAATGAACAACTTTGTTTTCTGTGTAACTTTCTTTACAAATACTTTTTTTTTTATCTTTCCTCGCACAGCTGAACCAAACCCCCCTCCCGGTGTCCCTCTCCCTGGAGGATTCGGAGCTGCTTTCCTTTTACTCCTCTCAGAGCCTCGCCCACCTCTCCTGCCTGGCCGACGCCATCGACGTGCTCTTCAGCAGCGTTCAGGGCAACCAGCCGCCGCGCATCTTCGTCGCCAGGGGGAAGAGCCTCATCGTGACGGCGCACAAGCTGGTGTTCATCGGGGACACGCTGTCCCGCCTTCTCAGCTCTGCTGACCTCAGGGCCAAGGTACGTTCGAGGAAAAGCCCTCCGCAAGACGTGACATGTAGCCCGGCAGACAAAAAAAACGCCAGTTGCGGTTTAAAATTGATCAAATTTTCATAATAATTCTGTTTCTTAATTCTTTTCTCCGCTTCAGATCACAACCTCGGGGGGACGACTATGCCAGGCCTTGAAGTCCGTCGTCGTGGCAACAAAGGGAGCGGCGCAGAACTACCCGTCGGTATCCGCCACTCAGGAGATGGTGGACCGCGTCGCCGAGCTCTCCCAGCAGGCAGCTGGCTTCTCAACGCTGCTGCAGCGTCTGGCAGAAATATCCTCATGATATTTCATATCGCTTGCGTTT
>CAEMYA010000399.1:134634-146188 GCA_903131615.1 Diplodus sargus | reverse complement strand
CCCAGATGACCGGGAGGGAGAGGGCCCCGAGGCTGCGCGTGGTCCAAGGGCGGCGCCTTTCCCAGCTCCCAATGTGCAGCGTCAAGACTCTGATTCAAGCTCTCGTTCCAGCAGTCCTGAGCCTCCTGTGAAGCGCAAGCCGGGGCCCCTGTCTCTGCTCGTACACAAGATGGAGTCAGAGGGGGCCTTCCACGCAGTGGAGGCCACATCAGCTATAGATATGTCAGGAGAGAAGGCACACTCCTCCACCGGGCCCGCCAGTTCCGCTGAATCTCCACTGCAGAAATTAGAGAAAAAGAGGCTTCAGGACAACAGAGAGATGGAGGAGGAGAAGCGACTGAAGGAGGAGAAGGAGAGAGAACAGCACCAGGAGCAGGAGAGGCAAAGAAGGAGGCTACAAGAGCAGGAGAGAGAGAAGAAGCGCGTGGAAGAAGAGAAGGAGAAGGAGAGGAAACGACTGGAAGAGGAGGAGAAGCTGCGTCAGAAGGAGGAGCGGGAAAAAGAAAGGAAACGCCAGGAAGAGGAAAGGGAAAAGGAGCGAAAACGCCAGGACGAGGAAAAGAGGAGAGCGGAGAATCTGCAAAAGGAGAAGTACAAGGGAGAGGAGAAGGCCAGCAAAGGCAGAGTGGTTGTGACTGAGGCCCGAGATTCAGATTCCTCATCAGATTCTGACTCCAAATCAGACTCCTCTTCACGCTCATCACGGTCCTCCTCTTCCTCCCAGGATAAAACCCGCCCTGCCAGGCAGCTGAAGGTTAGTGTCCAAACTGATGTCAGTGTCAGTCACTTACTACAGCAACGACAGAGATCTGTGAGCTACAATGATGTTGGACTTGGTGCCATGCAGAAGCACTCGTAGAGAGTTCTTGTGTGTGCTTCATTTTGTTTTTTCATTGTTTTAACTCTGAATAATTTCACAGAAGTCTGACCAAGGACAGGAAGCAGAGGATGAGAAAAAGACTAACCTGAGTAAGGGGACAGAGAAGCGATACCTCTCAAAAAGGTCAGTAATCATCATTAGAATACAGTTAATCTCAGTCACAAGTGAAACAACACATTGCCAACTACGAGGCTAGGGCAGCCACACAGCCTGCGTGAGTGAAAATGATCTGTTGATAGTCATATTTACATCATACCAGCAACATAACACCTTCCACTACAGTTCAGTGACTGACTTCTGTATCTGTAGAATATGCCACAGACATGACAAAAACACACACCAGCAAAGATGAACCATCGTATTACTCGTACCACAACATGCAAACACCTTGCTCTCTCTGTTACTATGATATGCACTGAAAATGCCGGTCTGTAATGTGATACTATTCTCCCGTGGCACCCTGTAATATTTAAAAACAATGTTGTGTGTTTGAAAGTCATTGAGTCATTTTTCAGTTAATTTAGATATACTCTGCATCTTCTCTTTATTTTGGATATCTCAACTTGCTTTTGACTCTCCTGGAAGGGCTGATTATGTCACATTTCAGGATTTCTTCTCTTAGAGAAGCTGATCAATTAAATGGGATGATGATCATATTTTTCTAGATATGTGATCCTGCCCCCTGTACACTTGTATAAACTATATGAGGAAAGAGCAAAAGCAATATGTATTTAAGGTAAGAGAGATTGCAATAAAAATATATTTTCAGTTTACTATATGAGCTAGTGTAAATTGTTACGGGATTATCACTAGATAGAGGTCATTGTTAAATCACATTTATGCACTGTTTACTTCTACAAAAGCCTCTGCACTGATTATTATTACCTCAGCCAAGGTGGATATGTTTTCACCCATGTCTGTGTTGGTTGGTTAGTTTGTCCGCAGGATTACACAAAAACTACTGAATGGAAACTTGGATCCAGAATGGGAATTTTAATACAGATCCAGATAAATGGATTGATGGCTTTAAATGAAAATTCAGTATCTATGAATGAGTCAAATTCTGCTAGATCCTAATAAAAATCTGTATCGAGCTGATTTAAATATGTTTTCATATAGGTATTATATGTTTTCAGCCACTATACTGTAACACATTGGCTATTGGATTAGGCTTGATTGATTTTTCTCCTGTCCTGTCTCATCTTTGTTCCTTGGCCTGCTTTAGGGTGAATTGATTGGTCACATAAAGGGTGGAACTAATTCACCATTGTATATAATTGTCAGCATGGAAATGCATGAAAATATCCCTTCCTATTAAAATGATTGGCTGGTCAAAGAGCTGCCAGCATGCCTCCTCAAAAGCTCGAATCTGTTGTAAACACACCCCACGGTTTTCTGGCTCGTTTCTAATTATAGCACGTTGGATTTCTTGTCAGGCGTTCAATGCGGCAGCCCCAGAAGCCGCGTGGGTGATGCTGCTTTTCTCCTGAGAAACGGGGTCCTTTTTTTTTTTCACGCTCGCTCATTTTCCTCTGATATCTTTATCTCGCGGTTTCCTTCTTGATGCTGGCAGCCGAGACCGTGTTATCACTCCTTAATTAATCATTATTTGCGGTAACATTTCTGGAACGAGCGTCTCACTGGGCTTTTATTTTGGAAATCATTGACCGGAACATCGGTTTTTTTCCACTCCGGTAGACTTGACACAGCTCTCGCTAGCCAACATGGCCGTCATGCATGCATTGCATCCCTGATACCGACGCAGTGCACGGCTATTCAGCAGCAGAAACAACCGCGACCGGATCTTTTTTTATTCCGCGTCCCCGATTTCAACCCACGCCTGACCGGAATAACCATCAGCGGCAGGGTGTTATCTTTTATCCCGGGGGGTTCCCTTTCAAGGCCGGCCGTAATGCTGTCCGAAGGCAACAAAAACGGGTAAGAGTGAGCCAGAGGGCGACTCAAGGCTTCAGGTTGCTGGTTGTACTTTTACACCCCTTTGATCCAGATGGCATCGGGGGATACATCAGCCGGTCTCAGCCTGTCGTCACCTGCCGTCAAACCGGCTGTACATATACGATACTGGTTAGCTAGCAGCTCCTTCCTGCCTGTTAGATATCATGTCATCAGTCCACATTGGCCTGGTTAGGAGCGTGTTACATGCTCGCCCATGTGAGGAGGACCGGGGGTGGGGACGGTCGGTGAGAAGCCTTTTGTTGGGTGAAGGAGCAGGGGAGATATTTTTATTTTATTTTAGGGGGATCGGGGGGTCTCCTCTCTTTAATCAATGCCTTTAAATAGCTTCACTCTGAAGGAACACGTTGATTAATAAATAATGGGCTCAGATTGCATGGTGTGATGATGACATCCAGGCAGACAGTGATTTCACCTCCTCCCTCGCCTTTCCCCTCTTCTTCACCTCAGCGTTTTCTCTCACACAGGCACTCAAGAGGCTGAGCTTTTTCTTATTTTCCGAATATAAATGTTCTGACGAGATCCTCATTTTGTTGTCAGGCCCGCAGAAGTCTATATTTGTGTGTTTTGGGGTTTGTGTTGCTGTAGCTGTTAATGATCTCACTGTTGTCAAGGGAGATCATTAAAGCAGACATCTGCTAACTGTACAGTCGGTGTGAATGGGCCCTTATGGTGTGATATCATTCTCCCAGCTGGCACTAGCAGTCACACTCTGGTTCCCACGGGGAGCTGACTGCACGTCTGATTTGACCGGTGACAATATTTTGGTCTCATTTATGAATCCAGGTTGTTTTATTTGGACACGATTTGAGAAGTTCTGTTGACGTACGTGAATGAGAACTGGCGCTTCGGGTCGTACCACAAGTCTTTTTTTGTCTTTTTGAGAAGTTAAAACAGAAGTATTGCCTCATGGTACATTTTTCAGATTGTGTTATTGTTCCTCAGGTTCGCGTTGTACTTCCAGCTTGTTCACGTGAACGCAAAGCCGTTTGAAATGCACGACAAGAGGGCTTCAAGGCTGTTATATGAAAAGAAAAGGGCATCATTCAGACACACAGACAGTCGCCCATTATTTCTTCAATGACCATTACATCACCTTGGCCTGGCCTTTACTCCTTCACTGATCCTGAGGGGTTATATTTCCAGTTGACACCTGTCTCCCTTTATAGCCTGTGCAGGTGTGTCTCTGGCCTTGCTTAAGAGGCACACACACACACACACACACAGACGTTGACATCCACACCTCGGGCGAATGGGGAGATTCGGCGTGGAGGAGGAGGAGGAGGGGGAAATGCTGTCCTCCTCCTACCAGTGACTAATCTCCAGAGAGGGAGGCTGAACAGACTCTCCTGACGCTCTGGGTTAGATTTCAGTAGTACAGGGACTAACATTACAGGCTTTCCTACTTTGCCAGTGACCACATTACATGTCATGAAGAAAGAGAAAAGCTGAGATCAGGTTTCCTGTGTTATACATTTGAAAGAGACTTTTGCAGTGACTATTATCAAAAGGAAACAAAGGGCATGGGGTTTTATTGGCTGCATCCAAAACATATAGCACATCACCTAGTTGTAGAGGTGACTTTTGGTGAAGGTGAGTCCGTGTTTGAGCCAGAAGGATTCTTCCGAGGGTCAAATTGGCTGCTCGCCACCTTCATCCTAGAGGTCAGTCGACTAGCCACTGCAACAATTTGACGATGAATCCATCAGGCGGCAGGAAACACATTTTTTTAGATGCATTTTTAATCTTCTCACACCAGAATTTGGTGCTTGCCCTTGTCTTGCATCATTGTTAGGTGTAGCGTGGTTTTGAATATTTAAAGAAGTCACCTTGGGCTCGAAGGAATTCTGATGCACCCAGCTGTTCTTTGATGGCTTATAGACGAATGTCGAAAATAAGCAGCACTACTGATTATGTTTTTTTTTTGGGCTGTGTTCTTATTCTGCTGTACCTGGTAAGGAATTACAGTTGAACTCTGAACAAAATGTCTTCCAGAGACTGTTATTGGCATCTTGAATTCACTGACACTATCGCACATTTCATTGTATGATGTACTTTTCAAAAATGTGGCATGTAATGGTTTAAACAATGGAGGAAGCCGTGCGCTGTATTGGACTGAAGGATGCTCGAGGTTGCTCTTCTCCCACCTACAGGGTGCTAACTTGATGCCTGTGTCGTCACACGGAGGCAGCAGAGGAGACTTTTAAAAGCGCAAGGAAGGGGAAGTTGAGGGTGTAGCTAAAAATATGATAATGGCATCTGCTTTTTATTTGCTCTGTCTTAGATAACGCAGATTAAATAAAACAATGTGTGGAGAGGCTGTGTGAGGTCTGACTCACAGTGACTACAAAGCCTGAGTTTTACTGGCTGGAGTTGGAGTGGAGTTTTTCTCAATAATGACCCCCAGCAGGGATCAAATGTAGACCACACACACAGAGTCAGCTGTGAGTCTTGGACTTTGATAGTTAGTTTGAGGGGTGTTTTGCGACCCTGGGTATCCGTTAGCTGGGGAGCTATTTATAGCAGGAGTGACCCAGATCACTGCCCCTCAGCACCTTTTCTCTGAATCTTCCCACTGTATTCCTCTGCCTTGTTGTATACATTGTTTTTCCCGCATCGTCTTTAGATAAGCCTGCGACAAGTGATTATTAATCAGCTGATCAGCGTACACATAAGGTACTCTAGGCCATGTCTTCATTGTGATGGTGAAAGTAACTGACCAGACGGCTAATTTTTGCCACTGTGATTCAAAATTTAATATGTCACTGCCACAATATATATCTTAATAATGCAGATTTAGCATCAGTTATTGGCTTAGAAAACGTTAACAGGGTCAGATAAAGATGACAAGCTTTATAACCAGTTCCTGCCCAGTGTTGACCCCGAGTTCTCATACAGCCTTTGCCTTGAAATCCTGTTTCCTCCTCACCCTCCTCTCTCTCTTTCTTCTGCAGGGAGGTGTCGGAGCCCAGCGCAGCCGCCGTGACCGAGGTGGAACCGGAATCTGAGGGCTCCATGGCCCAGCAGCCGCCCTCTGGGGCCGAGCCAGAGAACAGCGAGGGCCGCCTGGAGGAGGTAAGGTCACTGACAGGGTGGGGGGTGCCCGGGTCTCTGCGCTGTCTCTCCCACTAACCTGCATCCTCATTCATATAGAAGCATGTTTAGAACAGACCAAGTAAAGAGGGTCACTCAAAACCAACGCAACCCCATCGTTTGGCTCCTTTGCAGATTCTGTCCTCTCGATTCCGACTCTTTATGCAGGTTTTTACATCGGTTTAACCTCTTAAATGCTAATTCGATCACCCGGTTGGAGGTTTCTACAAATGCTCACAGGTGAACAAACGGGGTTTTGAGTTGGAGTTGGGTTCCTGGCGTACATAGAAATGAACTTATCTCTTCCATCTGCATTTTATGGAAATAATATTTCATAACCGGCTCATTGACCTACATGATCTCTCACACACACTCTTTGTCCGTCCGGTCCATGTAGTGAGATGTAAAGTATTGATACTGCTTGAATGCAAACTGCGATGGTAATGGTGTGCTAGAAAGTGCCGCAGAAAGTGCATGCTTCTCCTATCGCTGTTCTTGTCTGTGTGTCTTTGTGTTCAGGAGGGAGGAAGGGTAAAAGGAAAGCATTACTTCAAGGCCCTGACACATAAAGCCGATTATTGATCGCCGCGTAACCCTCTGTGGTCGACACTGATCAGTTTTGCGTAATGCAGCTCAAGTTCTTGCATGTGGCGTGTCAGGGTCTCGACAAGAGCCATTGCGCCGGAGTAATGCATTTTATGCCGTCACAAGCAGTTTCTATTCTCGAAATATTTACATAATGTACATTTGCACACAGTTGCACCTAAGAGCCCTTTTTTGCTGGGTCTCATTATGAAGCTACTGTTAGTGTTACGCATGATATTCGGCCTTCGCTTCTTGCTGCTGATGATGCCCACAGCCACGCAGTACATTTTAGGCACTGAGATTTTGACTTTCGTTTTCCAGAGTGCCTAATTTGAATTTGCTGGTGAGCAGCGAGGCCATTCAAGTTCTAATCGGCATGTGTCTCTTTTTGTACTGTGTGTTTGTGTGGGTTTTTGTTTCCCCCCTTGGGTTTGCATGAGTAATGGACCCTGACAGTGTGTGTAGAGATACATCAGGGCTTGTTTCTGCTGTTTCTTTCACCCTGACTCCATTCTCTGCTCTCTGGCTTGCTCTTTTCACACCGCCTCTCTCTCTCTCTCTCTCTCTCTCTTCAGCTCACTCTCTTTCACTGTCTCTCTCCCCCTCTTTGTCCCCCCTACTTTCCATCTTTGCCTTTGTATCCCATCATGAACGCTTCTCTCTCACTATATATATTTATGGTGTGATTGCTGTTTAAAACCCCATTGATTGCTTTGTTATGAAGGTGCCCATGCCTCTTCCATTGCCCCTAATGGTACCTGCTGCGTACTACTACTACCACCACCACCACCAACACCAACACCTCCTCCACTCCTCCTCCTACTCCTCCTGTCCCGCTATGTTCAAGTGCGTCGCTGGTACCTGAATTAGGCCCCGAGTCTGCGAAACCCACGGCACTGAGTAAAGCCCGCAAAGGCCTTCCATGTTAACCCTGCAGTGGCGTGCCGAGCCAGCAGGAACTGGAGCTCGCTTCAGAACCGCCACCGACAGCAGCGGCATGCCGCGCTGACTGCAGCAGCACGCAGGTGTCACGGAACGCCAGCCTCAGGGGTTGGATGCCAGCTCGCTAACCTGAACCGGACTAGACTGTGCTGCGCTGTGCGGTGGTGATGAATGATGGGGGTAAGGGAAGGGGAGTGCGTCTCAAACGCTCTGTGTCGCCTCCCCCTCTCCCTGACTTTCCCATCTGCCATTTTGAGGACAAGAACTCACAAAGTGTTGCCCCCCCCCAACATCAGTGCCTCCATCCTCCCAGAGGCAAAGTCCTCAGAGAAAAGACAAAACTCGACAGCTTTTCAGTTTTGCTTTTATCTCTACCTTCAACCCCACACTGCCCCCTGCCAGTGGGGTGGAGTTATGACGCTGGACTGAGAACCCCCTGCAATAACCCTCAGTGTTTGTATGATTACTGTCTGGGGTGAGCAACTAATGATCCTGGCACTTTTTTCTTGGATTCTATGACATGATGATATGGACTTCTTCTTACAGTTTCAAATCTGGAACCCCAATATTTGGTTGAGCTTGTAAGCTAACAGTCCTCCTCTGCCTTGAGAAGATGACCTTTTGGCAGACTGGCACGATTTGAAACGTCTGTCAACACGCTCGGCAGCGTCATTTATACAAAAAACTGTCGCCTGTACTTTTCGCCAGCTCCACTGCAGGGCAGGCTTTCAAAGGACATAATGCCAAGGACAAGTATGATGCACCAAGATTTTTTTGGTGGGTGCACGGTGACAGCGATCAACCGCAGTGAGAGCTGGATACACTCAGCAAAATCATCGCCTGCCTTGTTCTGCAGCCACACTGCCAGTGAACTCCACTGTGACTCAGTGGATGTTTGACCAGGAAGTCATGATATCCTGCCTGCATGGAAATGGATAACCGCTGCTGCTGTTTATTTTATCTCCACATTCATCTCTTTGCTACACCCACGACTTCGAGGCATCTCGTTTAATATCATGTGGAGTGCAAAGACATTCACGCCAGCAACTATACTCAAGATTGATGCCAATCGACCCTCTGATTCTGACTACTTGTCTGGATTATAATTTTACAAAGACAAGTTCTTCTGGATTACTTTTTCCCCCCCTTTGTCCGACTGAAGAGACATTCCGCCTGTGCTGACAATTTGCAAAGTCTGGCTATGGAGACTTCATGAACTGCTAAAGACAGCGACAACAAACACTTGACGGGACAACCTGCTATCATTTTTGACATTTTTGATATCCAAAGGCATCAGGACGGTACACTGGAGAACATGGACAACTATAATAATTAAAGACAATAAACTCGAGCATCACAAAATGGATTTTTTTCTTAAAGATAATCATGGACTAACAAAGACCATCAACCCCCCTTCCCCCCTTCAGAATCCATCTCAAGGCTTCCCAAAAGACTGAAACCTGACTGTGTGTTGATCAGCAGTCGATCAAGAAAAGTCCTCCCCAGCCCCATTCAAGACAAAAAGTCCAATCCAGTGATCAGTTCCTGCCTGGTGGCTTATCTGCACACTCAAATCGAGCCCCGTCCTCACTCCTCTGCCTTCTCTGATTGGATCCTTGTTGCCTAGATACAGTACACACTGTCGTGAGGTTGGGCCATAGTCGAGCCAGTAAGGAATCAGGTGTCAAATGGTACCAGGAAATGACTTGTGATTATTCCTCTATTTAAAATGTTTACAATTTTTTTTTTTTTTAAAGGATTAAGTGTTAAAAAAGAAAAAAAAACAACCTCTTTCCTCCAGATCTTTTTTTATTGTAAACTAAGAGGAATGAACTCTTTCCCTCTTTGTAATTTCGTACAAATGTTTTGAACCGTCACACGTGCTGCAGTTTTAAATTTCGCATTTTGACACCAAGACTTGCGCTGTTGGTCTACAGCTGTGTGTTTATTATATACGGTAAACCATCAAGGTGAATTTGAACTGCAGCACCGATCCTGACAAACCTTTTGAGTCTCCAGCACTCGGTTCTCCACCTCTGCTCCACAGAACTCAGCAGCACTCGCAACATTCAGCAACGTTCATCAACTACAATACTTGATTCAACTATATGCCGTACTTTTAACTTCAAATTAGCAGTGTGATAAAAAGTGATATTAGCAATGCAGTCCTTTTGATAATGAAAGTCAATATTTAAGCTGCTATCAAACTACAGGACACGGTCTGATAGTAGAGAATGACTTGCAGCAGGAAAGTCATGCAACTATTTAGCAGTAGTTTGGAATGTTTATTAGGTTGTGTGTTCACAGAAAGAATGGGACTGTTATCTGCAACAGTTTTTACTGTATATGGCACACCGCGCATAAAAAGGGGCTCAGCTGTACAAAGGTAGACTCAGCAAGTACCCAGTAAACTACACCTTGAATTTTAAAGAGTTTGTGGCGTCCCATAAAGTTAATCTCTACTTTTTCCTTCAGTGTCGGCACTGATAGATGCAAAATCCTTATCTACTTGTTCAGTTGTCGCATTGTGTACTGAGCTTGTGAAACTAGGTCAGGATTTATATCATGGAAGGAAAATTTTAACAAAAACAGAAGGTTATTAGAGCTGTTAAAATAAGTGGATTGGGAGGCAAACTAATTTAAGACATAGAGGCTTCAGGCAGGTTTTAAAATCACTAACCACCGCAGGTTTTTATTAAAATCACCCCACCTCCTATAGAGAGTATAATGGGACTAGAGTGTTGTAGGGTGACAGGATCCATTCTGACTCACTATCACACACTTAGCCAGTCTCCTTTTCTCCTCTATTCTGAGAGTCTCTGATGGACATTATCTTGTAATAACATACCACACTTGGATACGACCCAGTCTGAGCTCCAAGCAGGTCTGCTCATGTCCTAATGCACATCATGTACTTTCCTTGTCTTTAGAGTTTACCCCGCACACACACACACACACACACACACACACACAGTGTAGCATAATGATTTATCTGAGTGTCTTTGAGCAGAGGTGGAAGGCAGAAATGTGTCTGGAGTCTCTTTCTGTATCGACCAACGTCCCTCTCTATAATGTGGTTACAATTGGCGCCTCCAGGCCTCTGTTACTTTAACCCCCCCTGCCCCGACCCCTCCTCCACTTTTCCTGTTTCTCCTCTTCTCTGTTTGTTGCCCGTTTGGGTCTGGACTCTTGGTTCTCATCTTGCCCCGCACCCCTGGGGTTTCTGTATGTTCTCTCTGTCTCCCTCTCCTTCCAGAGCACCACTCCTAAGGCTTTCGCTGCTCGCAAGATATCCCTGACCAGTGAGTATACCAGTTACATCTTTCGTCCTACCTGAGGAAACGAGTGGAACAAGGACGAGAAGGGGAAACATCCTACTCTTAGCATTTAAATCCTCATCGTCATTGACGATTAATCTGTCAATGAAGGAGTTGTAAAATTTCTATATATACATATAAATGGCTATGATAAACTACATCCTTGCAGCACTTTAAAAAAAAATTGTTTTAATCTCTGACAGCTTTAGTGGATTGTTTTAATGATTGATGCAACTAAAATACCCATAAAACAGACAGCGAGCTTGCCAGACTGAAGTAAATTAACTTAAACTAAATTCACACACACTCCTTTTTGACTATAATGTTGATTGAATAAACGTTAATCACATTATTGTTATCCTTTCGCACCAAAATCGTTTGGTTCTTCTGGAAACACGGTGATTAAAAAGTCTAAACAAAACACTGTGATTAATGTGCCGGTTCTGTCCAGCCGTGGGGAACCCGTCAGTACTTCACACAAGGACACGGTCACAGTGTGCTTTATGGAAGCTCACACTACACTCTATTTATCTGCTGCATAGTTCTTGTTATATTTGTTATATTTCACTGCATGCAATACTTCCCCTGAGCTCTGTGTGGCGGAAAGCACTTCACTCTCACAACAAATGCGCAGCAACACGTCCAGTGCTGTTTAACAAAACCAGGTGTGAAAATGTTCCTTGAATTTGTTTAATCCCACAGTTCCATTTATAAATTCCTTATAAACTTTAATTAGTCACCGCCACCTTTGGAAAAAAAAAAA
>CAEMYA010000399.1:118908-134591 GCA_903131615.1 Diplodus sargus | reverse complement strand
TTAAGCAATTATTTCTGCTTTCGGGGCCGCGAGCTTGCAGTAACTTGTCACTGGCGTTCTGCTCGGCAGAAAGTAGATCATCCATCTTGGGGGGTGTGTTTCCTTCTCCGCTCAGCGATGTGTTTTGACTCCTCTGCAGGCAGTAAGACGTCGCCAGCCGCCACAGATGGAGGCGCGGGAGATGCCGAGACGGCGACCGCCGCAGGGAGGAAGAGGCGATGGGGCTCCAGCACGTCAGTCACCGCTAAGAAGCCATCCATCAGCATCACCACCGACTCACTGAAGGTACTGACACCGCACAGGTTCCAGGACCAAGATGTCCCTTCAAGGAAAATGTGATGATTCACATAATTCTTTTATAGGAGCTGATATTTGGGACTGTGGGCTAATATTTATCGATTATTTGCATGTCTAGAAGCAAACCAGAGCTTTTAAAAAATCACAAAGAATTTCATTTTTCTGCCAAATTTTCACCAGTCAAAGAAATCAAGTTGCTACACCCAGCTTTTAAGATTAATGGTCCAACTCTGCCAACTACTGGTTTGGCTACAGTTTCCCCAAATCCCTGGATTTACGATCAAAACGCTCTTTATTTACATAAGCTAAACCCTTTCAGAACAACTGAAGAACAACAAAACTAGGGTCCATCTTTTCAGATCAGACAGATTTCTTTCTCTCCTTCTCTTGTCCCCACTTTTTTCTTTTCCTCTGATCGTCTCCCCGTCTGTGTCTGGATCCCGCAGTCTTTGATCCCAGACATCAAAGTGAACCAGGAGGCGGTGGTGGAGCTGCACCCAGAGGAGCTGCAGCTGTCTGGGGACGAGGAGAGCCTGGACGCCGCTAGGGACGACCAGGACAAAGGCCTCAAGATCCGACGCACCGTCACGCAGGTCTGAAGAGGCTTACTGCGAACCGGTCTCTAGAAATGGTGCTTTTGTCAGCAGTCTGAACCGTCACATTAACACATTTTCCACCTGTAATTCCTCCCCAGATTGTCCCAGGTGACGGCCAGGAAAACGGACAGACAAACGACGAGGAAGAGGCGGAGAAACCAGAGAAAGATAAACAGCGCAGGACTTCCAGAGACAAGAGGAAGAACAGCGTCTCCGAGGAAGCCTCAGAAACACAGACATCTGTCAACCTCGATGGAGAGGCAAAGAAAGGTAAAACAACCTCACAGTTTTTTTTTAAATTGCTTCTCGCTTCCATCGTCCCTCTGGCAGTACTTCATCTTTCTCTCTTGATTACAGTTGCCCATCACACTCACTCCTCTCACCTCATCTTTGTTTTCCCCAGTTACCCCCAGCGACAGCGTGGTGCGCCGCTCCATAAGCCAACAGAAGTCCGGCGTGTCCGTCACCATCGACGACCCCGTCCGCACGACCAGGCAGCCCTCGCCACCTCACGGGAAAATCTCAAATATCATCCACGTGACCAACCTGGTGGGTTTTTAACACGGTGCACTACATTACAAGGCATTCTAGAAAGTGCAGTGAGAACGTGATGTTCTTCTTCCACGCTGGCAAAAACGGCAAAGATTCAGTTATACAAGTCGGAGCCTTAAACTCTCCACACTTGGAAAATGATGTCAGAACAATGGTTGTACAGAAAAACTCCCGCATTTCTAAATGTACCCTCCAAGCTTGACACGAATGAGGCATATAGCGCCGATCCCAGTGGCAACCACATCACCATCGTTCCCATAATTGGAGTCAGGAAGAGTTACCCAGGTATTATGGCTGTAGTCAAGCATCACCTTTAGTTAGGGGCACGCTGCATGACTAAACAGACTGTGACAAGACTAGACATTACGCATTTAATGACTAGCATTTGCAGATTTTTTTGTACCTGCGTCATAAGAGCAAGACTTAGTCTTGCCCTCGGATCAAAGACTACAAGATCTCTAATGCCACCCAGCCTCACTAATCTCAGAACAACAGGAGCTCTCAGACTACACTGACAGAACCGAGAGAGACCAAACGTTGTAAGGCTCTGCTGTGTAACTGCTGGTCACCATGATGTTGTCCAAATAAACAGGACCGATGGATTGAAAATGTAGAGGCAGCTTTGCGTTTCTTTGAAATGATATGGACTTTGGCCTGCGGGAGGCGCCAGAGGGAAGACCATGTTGTTAGCTCGGCTAAAAGTTCTCAGCTTCTGACCTGTGACCATTTAAAAACAGGTCACTGTTTGACCGAGTGTTCAGCAGGACTTCTGGCATTTAGTTTATTTACATATGTCAGACAAACACATTCTAACGATCTTGTTTATTCCTACTTTACAACTGTTCCACTGGGACTGAAAATGCCAGGTAACCATTATTGTTCCATGTTGGTGTGTCTCCCATAGGTACGACCCTTCACCCTGGGCCAACTCAAAGAGCTGCTGAGCAGGACGGGCAGCATGGTGGAAGACGGCTTCTGGATCGACAAGATCAAGTCTCACTGCTTTGTCACGGTGAGTTCCGACAAATCAATGTTTTCATATGGAGCTCCTTACATTCACTAAGCATGTCGTCAGGCAATTTATATAAAAACCCTCAGTGAAGAGACGGGAAGAATTAAAAGAAGGATTTGTGTGATTGTTGTCATCCATCTATTCCCTATTTTTTTGTTTGTTTGTGCGTTTAGGTTGAGATGTTTTACAGTTGTCAGCACAATTAACTTTCTTCTTCTTCTGTCCTCGTAGTACGCCACTGCAGAGGAAGCGGTCGCCACCAGAGCTGCCCTCCACCGGGTCAAATGGCCCATGAGCAACCCCAAGGTCCTCACCGTCGACTTCTGCGAGCAGGATGAGGTAATGATACACTCGGTGGAATACGCATTGCATTACAGTAGACGGTGAGATGAAAATACGTCTTATGTACGTGCATACACTGTCAAACAGGAGGCCGTCCACAGTAAGAGGAGGAGAAATTAAATATTAATTGGTTTATTCCTGGAACCATTTCAGATCAGCAAACACGTACTTAGTCTTGAGTGGCATCAGGGATTTTGTAAAAGCTGCAGGCAGTGTAATTCAGTGTGTGTTACCATCATGCATCCTGACTAAAAGTGTCAGGTTTAACTACGTGTTGTCTTTGTTGTCACTAGTTGATTAACGTTTGAAACTGAAAGTTCAGGTTTACCTTTTTGATTGTGATGATTTTATTTTTGTCATTTAAATCTTCTCCACACTCTGAAACTTCAACCTTTTCTGTTTCCTCCAGCTCGACTTCCACAAAGGTGTCCTGAAGCCAGAAATCGAGAAGGACCACGTCGCCCAGCCGGTCGTCCCTCAGAACCGGCTGCCCCCTCTGATGCCCGAGCGAGACCGGGACAGGGAAAGGGGCCGCGACCGAGACAAGGACAGGGAGCGCGACGGAGACCGGGAAAGGGAGCGAGGCGTGGTCGGAGTGCGGGACCTGTGGGCGGAGCGGGAGAGGGAGATGCAGCGCAGGGAGCGAGCCCGCGGCGAGCGGGAGTGGGACCGGGATAAGGTCCAGGAGTTCGCCAGACCGGGAGAGGACGGACGACGGTCGCGATCCCGAGACAGAGAGAGGAGGAGGAGGGAGAGGGGCAAGAGCAAGGAGAGGAAGACGGATAAGAAGGGTAACGCACGCTTTAGCTAAATGATATATTAAGGTTTTTTTTTTTATATTATATGAACTTTCACTGAATGATATATTACTTGTTTTTCAAATGGCAAATATTCCAGCCTTTCACCCTCAATTGGGGCCAGAGCGGGTCCCCTCCACTCCATTTACTAACTGGGAATCAACATACTTCTAGCGAGCCAAATTAAAATGAACAGCTCTGTGAGCTGATTCGATATTTGGCCAGCAACAAGTTTAAAAAATGCGCGCTTTTTAAATAAACTGTAGGCCTCAACAAAAAAGGGCGATGCAGTGCGTCTTAGCAGTAATAACTTAGTATATCTTATCAAACAGTTTCGCCGTGTAAAACTTGAGGAAATCATTCACCCATTTGTGTTTTCTTTTAGCAGAGAAAGGCGACGAGCCTCCAGCCAAACTGCTCGACGACTTGTTCCTCAAGACCAAAGCGGCTCCGTGTATATACTGGCTCCCCCACACTGAGGAGCAGGTTGGTCTTATCTTTATACTTTTTCTCCATCAGTGGAACGTTTGAGACGTCGTTTCATCAAACTAAACTTTCCTTTCGCCCACCAGGCTGCTCAGAGGCTTTTGGACCGCACCGAGCGGCAAAAGGAGCGCGAGCGGCGACACAAGGAGCAGCAAGAGGAGGAGGAGAAGAAGCGCGAGGAGGAGAAGAAAGAGAGGCTCAAGGGTCGAGAGAAGGAAGGCGGTGCGCCGGCGGGCGCCGCGGCGGCCGGACGGGGAGCCGACGGGGAGCGAGAGAGGGACCGCGGCCGGGACAGAGAGGGGGACAAGAAGAGGGACAGCGGCCACGGGCCCAGACGACCCTCCGCCAGCGCCAGCGGGGGACGCCGCTCCCGCAGCCGTAGCAACCAGAGGGACAGACGCCGCTGAGGGCCGAGTGGCTGCGGGGAAAGCTGAAGAGAGAGAGACGGGGCAGAGGACGCCGCAGACACCAAGTCTTGGGAAGGGAGTGTTTCTACTTCTGGAGATGAATTTCTCTTTTTCCTCCAGTTCAGGACTCGTGTCTGCTCCTCGCTACCTGCCCCACCGTGCTTTAATACGTCCACTTTGACGCCAGCGTTGTCTTCCACACACTTCTGCCATTTCCCCCCCCCACACCTCGTCCACATCGATTAACACAGATAAATGTTTATTACATGTTTTACTAGTAAAACTATGGTGCATCTAGCTCCAAACCGCCCCCCTCACTCTTTGGTTCTCTCTCTGTCTTCCAGATGCAAAATTCAGTCCTGTCCCTCGTCGTCTCCGTGTAGTGCTGTTAATTCTCTGTTGAAGGAAAGAAGCAGAGATGGGTGGTGTTTTTTTGGCTCGCCTCAGCATTTTGTCCCTCTGAGGTTTAGGAGCCCGCCTCTTTATTTTAGTTCTGCGGGTGCACAGTTCCTTCCGCCTCAGAGCCCTGTAATAAAACCAGTCCAAAATAGATCCCTGACCTACACATATTTTCTAGGATCAGTTTTAGCGTTCCTCTCTTCAGCACTGAGATTTTTTTTTTCTTTTTTTTTTTTTATATATCCACGACTAAATTTACCCGCCGTCTTTGTCAAAGTGAGAAAAGCTGTTCTGTTTTTTGAAGTTTTAATGAATCCTGTCAATTTTTTTTTTTCCAGCCTTGGATGGTTTGTTGTGTGCTTTACAGCAGGGGGATGTTTTTGTGCGAGTTCATCTCCCACGAAGATACAACTGGTACTGAAGTCTCAACACTGTAGCCTAGAAAATGTGTGCGATAAGAGGACACGTTATCTTACGTGTTGTGGTGATGAAGGAGAAACGCAAAAAAAACGCTCGAGTTCGTCTCCTCCGGAAGACCGAAGCTCTCGTCGAGCGGAGGTTTTATTCTGTAATCATCTCGGGGAGCCGACGCTCCCCGCACTGGTGTCCATTTGGAAATCACTCCTCTGACCCTCCAATCATAAATGTGTAAGAGGAGGTAACAAATGAGTTTACCTTCTAATAGAGAAATAGTTACAATTTTAATATCTTTAATCTTATGTTTTTAGTTCAAAGCGGTTATTTTCTTTCTTTTTCCTCCTCATGCAAGTGCTGAATGTACCGAGAATTTAAAAAAATGAATAAATTTAAAATTGATAACCAGCTTGTCTGTTTGGATTCTTCCCCCCCCCACAGTGAACACGTCCGCCACCATCGACTGAACACAAAATGAAATATTTATTACAGCATACAGAAATTACAGTAATGTTTTTACCCAAATTGTACAGATTCACGTAACAAATCTCTTACAGTAAAGTCAAATTTAAGTGCAAAATGTTTGCTAGCCATAATATATATACACAAAACAAAAGTTTAGCAAAAAAAATCCCTTGTTCTTCTACAGCAAACAGTAGCCACATTGGGGGTAAAAAAAAAAAAAAAAGCAGTAGTTTCTTTCCCGTTCCCTTATAACTATGGTACAGTAATAGTACAGCAGGCAGTACATGTGACAAAAAGGGACTGATCCAAGACCAAAGGAAAGTGAATCAGTGGAAAAGTCTTAATATCAGCAGTTTCATCTTGTAGGAGAAAAAAAAAAAGAGCAGAAGCACATGAGAGAACGTCAGCGTGTCGAGTCCGGCGGTTTTTTTTCGTCCAAAAGGCCGCTGATCAGTGTGTGTTGTGAGGGGGAATGTTGTGTGTGGTGCACACTCTGCCCATGTGACAGGTGTGGCAGAGGAGATGAGAGTCCAGAGGGAAGCACTGCGAGCCGGGCTTATCGGAGAGCTGCTTACCACACTCCTGAGAGAGAGAGAGACGGGGGGGAGAGGATGCAGATAAAGACAGGAACACACACAGGAAGTGAGGTCACACATCAAGGACCTTCACACAAAATAGTTTGATATGAACAATGTGGCTAAATACCAGCGTCACTAATGCAACTGCCAATGGGCCGGATGTTTACATTTCTCACGTCAGACTTGTAAAGCTTGGAATTTAAAATGTTTTTATACCAAAAGTACAGGCTAATAATGAACCGTTTAATCTGACAAGTTGTCAGTTTGATTCTCCTAAATTCCCTGTGCTTTCACAGCCTGCGTTACAACTCCCTAATGGGAAAAATAAAGTACTTTGTGCCGAGCAAAAGACATGACTAAAGAATGGGCTAATTAGCCTGCTGACAAAATGATCAAAGAACTGACAAGAGGTTGATAAAAGGCAGCGTTTGGCCCACGAGGCAGAGGAATGGGCCAGGACTGGAGATGCATGATGTCACTCTGTGGGTTTGGACTTTTAATTTCATCCTTATTTTAACTACAAAACTAAAAACAGGAGAGGGCCTACACACATAAACACGTTTCAAGAGATTCAGTCAGTCTTGATTGAAAAAAGTTGCACTATGTTTTTTAGAGCATTATTACTTTTCCTGTTGTTTAATAAACTGATTTAAGTAGTAGTTCTTGGGGAAAAAGTCCGATCGGACGTTGTGAATTTCGAAAATATATGCTTGTAAACAAAACATATAGCATGTAGAATAATGTAATTAATTGATATAATTTTAAAAAACGTTTGTTGACACCTTAAAATGTGAACAATGATGCTACTTTTATCCACCTGTATCATCTGATAATGCCTCATGATCACCTCTCATGCAAATTAACTTTATTATAGGTTTTATTTTAAAATCAAACAGTAGTATGTTGTGTAGTTTCACACTACAGTACATGTATTACTGTTATTTATTCTAGGATCCCCCATTGACAGGTGACAGGACAGACGATAAACTACTTGGGTGCATTGGAATCTGTTTGAATGTTGATTAATGTAAACCTTCCCTTTCCAATTACAGACCTGCAGCGCTGTGTACTGTGGGCAACTCCCTCAGGGGAAAGTTTCCCGAAATACTGACTTACAGAAAGTGGCTGTAAAGGGCTCGTCCGCTGCGCGATCTGACGGTGGGGAAAGCCCGCAACCCACACGGATTTACTGGGAACATGCCTCAAAGTCTCTGACTGTGGGCCTTTTTCGTTATATTTTACAAAAACAGAGGGAACAAAATAAACAGCTTCGGGCTTTATTTTGTTCTCGAACAGATGACTCACCTCGCAGTGGTAGCACTCAAAGTGATAGTCCTTATTCATAGACACGACCCTGAGGATCTCTTCGCTGCCCTGAGACACACAACGGGAGGAAATGGAGGTTGTTGTGACTTTTTGGCACACTTCAAAAAACGAATGTGAATCACCAGAAACGTATGCAAGATGAACAGGCTCGACTGCCTTCATTTCACCGGTTGCGAATGCAGAAACACACCTACGGGTGGCTTTTGCACTGGGGATGGGAAACGCGTACTCACCTCAGTAGGTAGGATGGGTTGTAAACAGGCAGCGCACTTCGGGGCGAAAGTCCTGCAGGACGACAGAAAGTGTATTTACTGTGGGAACCGTGCAGCTGAGTAATGTCTGAAGGACGTGGGGTGAGTAAGGGACATTCTTCAAGTGTTACACATGCAAAACTTTATTCTTACACTTAAACCCCGATGAACAGGATAGAATACAGTTAGGAAGAGTCACCGGACTCCCACAAGTCCTATTTTTAACAAAACGGCGAGTCTCACTTGTTGTAGTCTGCCACGCAGTAGATGTTGCTGTGATGGTCCACGGTGAACGGCACCCCGTCCAGAGCCTTGGAGCACACCACGCAGCGAAAACAGCCGGGGTGGTACGAGTTCCCGAGAGCCTGCAGGATCTGAGAAAGAAGACGGACACATTATTCAAGTCATTCTAGATTCTTTGGACATTGACTTCCCCATTTTTCTTTTGGAGTGGTTAATTTTATCCTATTCCGGTCGTGTATATATACACAGACGTGTACGCAGGAATATGAGCGTTTTCAATTGTTACTATTGTGATCGTTTTGTACGTTTTCAAACCGAGAAAACATACGAAACGATTAGGAATTTAAAAAAAAAAACCTTCAAGAATTTGAGCAACCCATCCAGCACTGGTTAGCTAATAATCCTCCCCTATAATGTTTGCTTTGAACGCCTCCATCTTTTGCAGCAGTTTGTTTTGCGGTTATTGACGAGAGAAGCTGTAATAATTCCAATTCAGCCACATCAACACACTCGAGCATCACTCATTCGTGGTCCTTTAACTTCGCTGTGATCGAGGCTCTCAAACGATGCAGAAAGCGGCCCCCTTGTTCACAGGCCCTCTGCGAGCTTTCTATTTATATTATGGGTATTATGTGGTTCAAATATGGTAAAAAAGCTAATCGCGACAGGTTCTTTATTCTTTATTTATCAAAAAAAAAAAACAAAGACAAACATTCCTCTGAGAATCGGCTGTGGGAACCCGAGGAGGAGCCAGCGAGAAAAGACGTCACTGAAATTCCTCTATCCTCCGGGGGGGGGAACATGGGACGCATGAGACTAAAAATATTCCCTTTAAATCTAACATAAGTCTCGGAGTTTAGAGGCATTTGTGGTTTTCTCCCGGAGGCATGTTCACACACACACACAAAAACACACACACACCGCCCTTACCTGTTCGAGAATAAGGTGGCCACACACGCTACACTTCTCAGCAGCAGCCTGGAATCCTGAAAACTGTAATTACAACAAAGAGATTACCATTAGCGGAAAATCAATCCTCCGACTCCCGAAACACACACACACACAAAAAAAAAATGTCTGAGGCGGATGACAAAACACGCCTTTGACCTCGACTCTTACCATGTAATCCTCTTTACAGTACACAGAGCCATTGACATTGTAGAAGTCCTTGTTTCTCAGGGTGCGTCCTGCGGGAGGGAGGGAGGGGAGATGGAAGCGTGAGATTTTGTGGAGAGTGGATGGTCGGAGTATGGTGTTTGGAAAGGGTGTTGGTGGTGACAGAGTTTAAGCTAAATCCTCACTGTTGTGTCTGGGGTGTTGAGGAGGAGGGGGGTGTACTCACCACAGGACACACAGGTGAAGCAGCGGGTGTGATAGAGGCTATCCAGAGCCTGGCAGGCGTTATCCGCCCCGTACACGCCTTTCCCACACTTCACACAGGCCCCTGCCGGCAACAATGAGGGGGGGGGGGAAGAAACACAACGGGACACAAACAAGCATTAAAGTCGAGAGTTAATCGCTCCTGCGGCTCTTAGCACTTCGTTTACGACGCATTCCGAGAGGATGTGTCTGAAATCCAACTCCACACAAAGTGTCAACACTTGTAAATCCTCTCGTTCGCACCACCTAGGGGATTTTCACACAGTTGAAACCCGGTTACCCATGCCAGCCTGTTTGCTCATCCACTCGAGTGTCTCTGCCGAAGCCCTGTTATTAAAGGGAAACTCCACCGGATCCGACTGTTTGGCAGCCGTTCCAGAAAAATAAAGATGACTCTTTCTTCAAGGGGTTTTTTTTTTTTTTTTTTGCTTAGCCGAAGACTTTCCTTTAAATTTGACATTAAACCCTGCAATTGGAGCAATTTGAAGATTAAAAGAGATTGCACTTTCCTCTGCTTTTTAGGAGCCTGAACTACCTCAGGAGACAACACAAGTGGTACATTTAACTTTTTTGTTTTTGTTATTCTTCTCATACTTCCAGTCAAATCAGTCATGTTCAAAAACTTGAAACAGACCCGAGTTTCGTTTGCAATTGCTGCTTGGTACTGTGTGTTTTACTGTGTGTTGTCGTCTGTACTTTTTCTTTGTAAACTCTCTGTCTGACGGGTACGGTGCCGTGAAAAGGAATTTTGCTCAGGGATAATAAAGTCCAAGTCACTGACATGTCAGTTAGGAACAGGAAAGTATAAAATGATCATGTGCCGTAGCTGTGCTGCTTAGTGTGGCTGTAAAAAAAACACCCATCTATAGTAAAACTGCAACAATGTGTCCATTAAAGGAGACCTATAATGGTTTTTAGTTTTTTTTCCCCTATCCTTCAGTGGTCACATATGTCCTCTTGCATGTTAACGATGTCGGGAGTTAAAAAGGTCAAATAGAAGCTCCGCTCTCCCACAGAAAACACTGCCGCTGAAACGCCTCGTCGGTAGTCCCGCCTTTAATTCTGTGACTTTGTGACATCACACTGCATCAGAGTCACACACGCTAGACTAGCACGTAGGACACGATTGTGCAGAGATGATCTGCTGTCGTTGGGACTGCTGGCTCAGGCGTGTGTGAGCTGACCAATCGTGAAGAGAATGGGTATTTGGAAGGGGTCGACCTTAAAGAGACGGGAGCTAAAACCGAGGGGGGAAACAATGCTGCAGCACTGGACAGTTTGAGAAAACTGATGTGTTTTTCGGGCATTAAACCATGTAAAACTATTCTGGTAGGCTCCCAAAACAAAATGATGAAATTAATGTAATGTCTCCTTCATATGATTTGCCGATTAAAAGCAAACAAATAGCCAACTTCTTTGATAGTCTATAATCATCTTGCTGGTTCCAGCCTCTTAAAAGTAACAATTTGCTACTTTTCAACATCATTTATGTGAGTAAATAAAGAATCTTGGGGTTTCAGACCGATTGATCAGGTTTTTTCATCGTTTCTCAACATTTTTCTAGGTATTCACGAGTAATTGTGAAATAATGAGCAGAATAATCACGGATGACAATAATCGCTGCAGCCTGCTCTAAACCCGCTTCTCTGTATTCCTCATCAAACAGAACACAGTTTAGTCTAAGTACACATCCTGCACTGGATGTAAAGTGGAAAATGTGGTGTGGTGGTCCGAGCTGCAGCGCTTTTCTTGTGATCTATTTAAAGGGTCTGCCTGCGTTTTTCTTTTTTTTCCTTCTCCAATCTTTCTAATGTGGCCGAGGGAGTGCCACGCAAATCGAGAATTCCTACACTCTTGGACAGTCCCTTCGATATTTAGGAACAGGCGCGAGTCTCTGCCAAAGCCAGAAACCAAAAGAAGAAGAAAAAAGAAAGGGGGCGAGAGGACTCGAACTTGAGGGCTTTAAATTTAACCTCCGAGGCGGCTACATATAGGGAAAGTTGGGAGAAGTTGTTTAAGTGAATGGGATTGCGTTCAGGGAACTTTTTTTCCAAAATGGGACACAGCTTTGAAGGTTTGTAGAATGAAGCTCTTTTGGGCCAACCATGGTGAAAAAAATGACATTAACTACACTTTGAATTAGAATACTGGTGCATCTATGGTCATCTAAGAGCACAACAGGACATATTCTTTTGAAATTGTGGGACAAAGGACCTCTGTTTTTCTTTTGTTTTGTTTTTCTGAAACTCTCTGATTCTACTCCTATAGTTTCTCAGTTTATGGATTGCCATTTTTCATTTTCATTTTCCCTTTTTAATTCCGTCTTTACTCGGCACAAAACTTTAACATGCGAGCGTGTGTCGGCAGAGCTCAGAGCGTCTCTCTTCACACCTCACAGCCTCTGATTTCGTCCTAATGGCTGAGAGGGAGTACAGTATTGCATGTCCCCTCCGGGCACACATACCTGAGCAGAAAAACAGGCTACAGCACACCGCCCCTGCACACGCCAAGGCAGCATTACACACACACACACACACACACACACACATATACACACATGACTCACACACGCTGCGTTACTGTGGCCTGAAGTCACTCTGGGGGAAACACACCCTGCCACAGAGAAACAATACACACATATTCATCCAGCCACCGTAACACACTCCTATCCTGCCACACACACACACACACACACACACACATCCTGAGCCCTAATCTTCTGTGACTCACAGTAATGGTCGGAGCTGTGTTTATATGGAACCATGTAATTTGTGTCTGAGTGTTACAGCAGAATTTTGCAGTTTAATGGCCATGTAGATACGCTGCATTAGCCCTCTATGTGCACCACACTGTGGCAAATTGGCAACGTCTTCAAACGTCTCTCCCCTGATGTTTTGGCTACAGGTGTGGGCCTGAAGAAGTATATACGTCTCTGTCCTGCTCGTCCCTTTTCCCTCTTTCTTCTCTTCAGCCACACATTTCTACCTGTCTGGATCGGACTGAGCGCTCTCTTTTCTCTTTGCGTGCTGCAGCCCTGCATGTCCCTACAGGTTCCATCCATCCATACGCTCTTTCAACTATTAATCTGTCCGTGCATCCATCCATACAACCCTTTCATTTGGAGAGAAACCTGTGATCTGACACCAGGCAGCGAGGAGGACAATAATAACGCGCCGAGGGCGGATGCTGGCTGACTTGGTGCTCTGTTGCGAATGCATGGCATACCGTGCAGGAACAGTGATGGCACTGGCTCGAATTAAAGAAGTGATTTTTTTACAATATAACTTGTAACCTGGCCACCTTTGTACCCGCTTTCCTGCCTGAAAACTGTTGTTAAAAGTGATCTCACCAAAGAACTCCTGCCGGTTCTCCGTGACCTCCCTCCCGGCTCCGACTCCCGGGTCCTCCTGAGGTTTGACTGGACCTCCGGCTGAGCAAGGCCCCATCGCTGCGGTGTTTGGTTTAGAAAGAGCCGTCAGGGACTCCTTCAGCATCAGGCCCTCCAGGAGCACCTCGCCTTCCATCGCTGCATCTCTCAGTAGAAGCCGGGTGAGCTCTTCCTGGTACCTGGTTCCAGGTAGATCGGAGTACCGGGCCCTCTCTCCCATCGCACCCCCATCTTTGCCTCTCACTCCTTGCTGCTGCTCGTCCCACCACTCTGGTCCAGCCTGGTAGCACGCCGCTCCTGGACTTCCAACAGCAGGTGGGTAGGAGTGTCGGCTATCGTGGGCCCCAGGGCGCATCCCTCCATCCAGGTACTGATTCCAGGCCTCCACTGGAGTTACCGCGGCCCTGCCTGGAGCCCCATACCCAGCAGCAGAGCACCCCGTCTGCATTGAGGGGGACTGCTGCTGTGGAGGGAGGCCTCCAGAGGCAGAGTAGCGGGAGTCGTAGCCCAGGCTGATGCCGCTGGTCCGGTTGCTGCTGCAGCGGCTCCCCATGGGGCTCCCTCCGCCGCCGCCGCTGGCCGTGCTGGAGGCAAAACTGGACCTGGGGCTGACCAGCACCGACTCCTGGAGGCTGAACGATGAGCATGGGCTCAGGGTTGGTCCTGGGGGATAGAAGAAGCCCCCTCCTACACCTCCTCCGGTCACATCGGATGTGCGATGCGGTGGATGAGAGAGGGACGCGGGCCTGGGGGTCTCCCACAGTTCACTACCCGTGCTCAGGCGTTTGTAAAACAGAGCCTCCTGGAGGGAGAGGCGTTTGTGCCTCTCGGGCTCGGCGAGGTAGCCGGACTCCGCCATGCCACCTCCACCGCCTCTGGGAGCTGACCCATAGCCCGCAGCGGCGGGGTACGGCGGGGGAACGGAGAGCGGCGGCTGGGAGAGGAGCTGCTGACGCCTAACCAGCTGCTGGAGCTCCAGGGAGTAGCGCCGTTGATTGAGGGACGCCTTGGAGCCAAACGCCCCCAGCGGGTCGCACTCTGGGCCGAGACCCGACTCGCGCCTCAAGTGGGAATCCACGCCTTCGCCCAGGTAACAGGAAGCTCTCTGCTGCGGGGAGCGGCGCCTCACTTGTGCCAAGGTCGAAGGGTGGAGAGGCTGCTCGCCATCCGAAGGTATGGCGCCCACCGTGGCGGAAGATGGCGGTGGGGTGAGGTGCTGAGGGGGAGGCATTCCCATCCCTCCTCCTCCTCCTCCTCCTCCTCCTCCTCCTCCTCCTCTCCCACTGGCTGAAACACATGCATCGCTTGTGGTTGCAGAGGCAAGCGAGAACTGGCCTTGTCTTGAGGGCGAGGCAGCTGCAGAGCTGGGAGCCGGTGGCAGACCGCTGCCCCCACCGCTGCCTCCGGAGATGCCAGTGTTGGCGTTGCTGTTATTAGAGTTGTTGGCAGAGTCGTGTTTTTTCTTTGAACTGTTGAATTTCACACTGCCCGAGTCCGTTAGCTTTAACTTCTCCAGCAACTTGCTTATCGGCCTGTCCATGGTGAAGCCTCGTCGTGTTTTTTTTCTTCTTTTCTTTTTTTTTTACCTGTCTGGGCGAATTCAAGTCCTGCAGGTCCCCTCTATAAGTTACAGATTTAATGTGCTTGGATACAGTGAGAACAAAGGGCGTTCAAGTAGATCTACAGTTTTCACTACGACAAATGAAATGTCAGTTTTCAGATCGTTACACAGAAATTAAAAAACTGGCCTTGAAACTAGCACGATGCTGAAACAAAAAAACAAAAAAACAGAGGACCCCTTATATACACACACACAATAAATACAAAAACAGATAAATAAGACCTTTAAGACATTTCAGGGTGGTTACATGACTTAAGTCCTCTGAGTCATCCGATTTGCCCTCATGTGGAAAACCCACAGGTACAGGTAGGCTGTGGTGAGGAAGAATCCATCGGATTAGACAATTAGTTCAAGTCAATCCAGCCAGGAAACAGGAGAAACATACATCCAGGACACTCCGGCGTGACCTATGGTCGTGGAGGGCCTCCTTTGTGGACCCTCATGTGGCCCCACATCTGCATCTTTCTCTTCAACTTAAAACTGTCCGGAAAACAAACTTGAGCAAGGTTGATTTTTTTGTTTGTTTTGTTCTTAGTTATCCAGTGCGGTGCGGTGGTGTCTCCCCGTTTGAATTTCTCCTTTTTAAAACACACACACACAAAGCGCAGAGGTTCAGCGGGATGGAGGCTCTCTCCACTTCATGTGGGTCCAGTGTAGACAAGAACATAAATCCGTTTGTGCACCGATAGTCGACTCACCCGACTTCTGCCATTCATCTCAGGGCGAAATGAGTTCGGGGGAAATTAAAAAGAAAAAAAACAATAAAGCGATTAACTTTAAGTCGGGCGACGGAAAACACACACACACAGAGTGAGAGCTCTTGCTGGACTCCTCAGTCCGTTCGTGCATCCGCCTGCGCTCGGCTGCTTTTTAACATTCCCCGTTTTCCAAGCAGAAATCCTGTCCGGGACTCGACCAAAGAGTAGCGGAGAAGTTTGGAGGGAGAGAAGGAAATGAGGGAAAGCGCCGCTCCGTTACAGTTACATCCCAGCAGACCGGTGCTGGGTTAAACGAGTCGCTCGAGATAAATAAAATCCCTCCCCGTGTGCACTGCACGGTCGACAACTTTGTTTCTTTCTTTCTTCCCCCTAAATAATTACTTACCTCCCCCCTCTTTTTTTTTTTTTTT
>CAEMYA010000399.1:103937-117003 GCA_903131615.1 Diplodus sargus | reverse complement strand
TGCACGGAGCCTTTCATGGCCCCTGCGGTTCACCGGAGTCCCTGCAGCAGCAGCAGCAGCGGCGGCAGCAGCCTCTGCAGACTCCAGTTTACCTCACAGGCTGCGAGTGGGAACTTGTCTGAAAGGCTAACAGAGAAATTCTTCTGGGCTTAGTTAGCGGAGCTGTTCATACAAAAACAATACTTTGAAGAGCTGCGGCTGGCCTCCTGTCTGCCATTCTGCCCCGGCGAAATCAGATAGAAAGAGAGGGACACGTCAGGTCTCCTCTCTCTCTCTCTCTCTCCTTCATCCTCCCAGTGTTTCCCAGCTGAGTGTGTTTGTGTGATTATTTCCTCAAAACACAATTTAACATAAACACAATTATCCTCTGTTTATTTTTCCTGGAGGAATGTGACGTCTTCTGTTTTGACTATTTTTCACTTTAAACTTAAAGGAGCACTTGAGTGTGTGTGTGTTTTTTTTTGTTTTTTTTTTAGTATTTCACTTCTGTAAAGTTTGAGGACTCATGAGAGACTTATTATGCAAATGATGGTGACAGGGTAAGCAAATTAGGCTCTGATATCCTGGCTTTGGGTCCAAAGTCTGGGTCAAGCGCCAAAAAACCCCCCATGGATCACACTGTGACTCATTAGACCGGTCTCAAAAATAAACCCACAAGATGACTGAGCATGGAACAAGTCAGATAATCTAATATATTTTCTTACCAACTTCCCCCCTAAATGTTGTTGTTTTCTCACAATGTGTGGCTTCTTCCAACCGCCTGACGACGAAAGCGCATTCTTAAGGGTGAACAGGTCGCAACACTCCACCCGTAGACGAGGAAAAAGAAGAGTCACTCCAGTTTCGAGCTGATAACCCGTGTGACATCACGATGACACCATCAGAGGGTTTGTTTTCAAAGCTCACCCAGAGCCTCAGGGCAGGGGAGGGGAGGGGGGCATTATATACAGCTGTTTGTTTTCACAGGCTGGAAACTACAAATCGTGGTGGGATGCTCCTTTAATGCTTTGATGAAACATACAGCTCAACATACGGATGGATAGGTTAAAATACAGGAAAGTGCAACTGCAACAAACACGTACGCACACTTTTTTATACGCCCAAAGTCAAGGGAGTGTTTGCACTCCAGAGAACAGGATCAAAAGGACTAAATGACTACTTACCACATCTGGATCTGGATCCAAGTACAGTGAGATTACCCCTGGCTGCACGGTGACCTGAGCGAGAGGCCCCGCTGGATTGAAGCCAGCAAGAAAGTCAGAATAAGCAAAAACAGTATATAGGTGAAGAAGTGAAGTCTGTTTTAACATCGCCAGAGGGTGTAAATCCATCATTTTTTATCAGGTGCCTTCTTCCATAGACAGACACTGACAGAACCACCCATAAATTAGATGGCAGAGAGGAAAAGTGCACAGGAAGGAGGCCTTCTCCAGCGGCAGACATTTTGGCTCTCAGCAGTCGAGCGTGACCCCGCGGCCCTAGAAGGTCTCAGGCCCCCCGGTGCTCCTGGCCAGCCTCTGATGAAGGAATCCAAATTTCCTAATGAGTACTACTCACCATGTGTGATTGATTTGACCCTTTATTTATATACAGTACTATTATTATTGAGTGTAGCTGCTCTTGAACAGTTTCTATTTTTATTTCCACTCTTATTACAGTTGATGTAGTTCCATTTCTGCTATATCTGTACTAATTTATTTATTTTAACATATTTCAGGTTATCGGAAGCTTTGGTAGACCATTAAGATGATTCTGACTGGTGGTTGTTGTTCATTGTTGAATCTGAGAGGAAAAAAAATTTATGGAAACTGGTTTGAACGACCACGAAACGAAGGAAAACTGTCATAACAGCAACAAGAAATGCGCAGAATCAATGTCAGATTCAACCCAAATGAGAAAATACACAAACTGAGAATATATTGTTGCTTTTAAAATTATTTTTTCCCTTTATTTTCAGTCACAAATCATGTAAAACTCTATAAAATGTGCGGTGTCGTCCTCTCGGTGTGTCTTCAGCGCCCCCTGCTGGTCAACACTGACCTGTGCAGACAAGATGGCGGCCCCCGTGAGGACGTTGTGTTGCTCAGGTGAGACAGAGGTTATTCGCTAAATCAGTTGTTTGTGAGACCTGTTAAAACCTTAGAGCCGAGTGTCGTCGCTGTGAATGTATTCTCTTACGAGTCGCCACATTTGGTACAGCTGCCTGTCTTAATAACCACCGTAAATCCAGCTAACGGGGGCTATCCAAGCTAACGATGCTAACAGCTCTGACAGGCAGCATTTAGTCTGACAGAGGAGATGAAGTAGCCCAATAAATGCTTTTAAACTCGTTGACTACAGGTATGTTTGTACTTATAAGAAGATAATGGAGTAATTGAGTGCATCCTGTGCTTCTGAGGTGTTTGCGTGTGCCTAAAGGTGTCTATTTTTGTTGGTCCTGTACTTGTTGTTTTCCAGTGTTGAGGCTCTCCAGCAGGCAGTTCAGCACCACATGTGGAGTTCAGGGCGGAGAGCAGTGGAGGAAAGAGTGAGTTCACTGTCTGTGTTTCACCAGCAAGCCTCTCCAAATGAGTGTTTAGTTTGGGAATACGCACAACTACAACACCTATACTGACATGATGAGGGGCATTAAAAATAACTGACCATCTCTGTCTGTTCTGCATCGACTTTCATGTCTACCTACAGACATCGATCGATATTTTTCTTGTGGGCTGATACCGATAATAAGTAATCTCAGAGACAGATAACCGATATCTGTAATTGATGTACATTTGCAGCAAAAATGCAGGACTTGCGTACAATATACTCAAGTGCAATTTTGAGGTCCTTTAGTTAAGGATTTCCATTTTCTGCTACTTTATACTTCCTCTAAGTCCACCATATGTATTTGATAACTTAAGGGTGCATTCCATTGTACTCAAAAAATGGGAAATATGACCTTTGTCCTGGAAAAGTCCATTAGTTGACATAGTGAACAATTACTTTGTACCTCTTCATCATTTTTCACTTCATGTAGTGTATGTTGGTATAACGTGCAGTGTATATATGATTTTCAGTCATTTTTACTTTCGTTCAGTTGATCTGTGTTCAGTAAAAGAGTGTACATGTAACAAGTTGACTCAGCTGTTAAACCAGCTGCTGTAGTTGCTTGTGAAGTTCGCAGACTTGCTGTTCGAACAACCGTTTGCAGCGAGCGTCCGTGTTTTTCCGGTGCAATTGCCCTGGAACACTTTTAAATTGGCAGTTTGAAATACCTTCTCGGAAATTCCTACTTCCGACTTGCAATTGAACGCACCACTGGGTATCAGTTATTTTCTAGATTCAATGTTTATTCAGCGTTGATAGGCTGCTGCTGGTGACGTGTTACCAATCAGATAGTTTTGTGGGCGGGACATTGCGTGAGACCAAAAAACACTGATGAGGACAATTTAAAATCTGAATATCTCCCCCGATAATCAGCCAGGCCAGATCAGTCACTCCTTTTTTATAGTAGCCATCTTGAGTCTGACGTTTGTATAAAAAAATGCGATTGCTAATTTGCCAATCCAAAAATGATAAATCTGAGTCTTAGCTACTTGCCAGCACAGTGATGAATTAATAACACATTGGCGACTGAATCAAGTGTGCTGCGGGGTTCAGAGCACGAGTAGATTAAGACACAATGACCAGGATCAATGACCAGGATGAGTTATTAGCTCCTGTTAGCTGCAAATCCTCCAATTCTGCGTGCAGTTTTGTGACGCTTGTGTTTGCTTGCAGACATGGAGTTGCCAGAAGTGGAACAGAATATGGCCCTCTGACGGATCTGCCTGACTGGTCGTTTGCAGGTATCACTCACTTTACTTTTAATTGTAGTTTCCGTGGAGTCACAGGTATTAGGTGGTAATTTCATCCTTTTCTGTGCCGTCAAGTAATCGAGTTCAGTTTCGTGTGTGTTAACCTTTTTTCTTTTGCTGCCTATCCGGACAGATGGAAGGCCAGCGCCTCCGATGAAGGGACAACTGAGAAGAAAACAAGAGCGGGAAGTTTTAGCTGTGAGCATCAACACTTCTTTGTCTTTTGAAAGCATCTTCTTCTGTGCTTGCCACGAGCTTTCATGTCCGTAACCTCTGCGTCCTTCTTTCTCCCAGAGACGTATCGTGATGCTGAACGATGAGATGGACAGAGGGATGGAGGCGTGGAGCGAGAAACAGGAAGCGGCCAGAAAGATGGAGGAGCACAAGAAGTCACTTTTACTCAAACCTAAAGGGAAGCTATTAATGAAGAAAAAATCTCAAAGTTAGAAACAGATTGGCATCGTAATCATGTTGCTGTATGATTGATCCGAGGGATATATTGATAGTCAGACTATTGGTTATATTTATGAGGTTTTCTTCTGCTTTACAGTTTGTGTTTTTCACCTTTCATGGATTTCCGCAATAAATGTCTGGTCCGTTTCAAATGAATCTGTGATGATTATGTATTTTGGGGCTGAAAATGAACATTTCATAGCTCTAATGGTGAGTTAATGTCCCTCAGCTTCCACTAGAATGCAGCATTTCTCCTTTTTTGTAAGGCAGTGTGGCATGCTCAAACGCCATTTTGTCTGGTGCCGGGCTCGGAGAGGAGTTGTGTTGGGCAGGCCGAGGAAGGGAGGAGCTGGCAAACGTGAAGTAGCTCTGGTCCAGGACCTTTTTTTACTGTGTATGAATGTGTGTTAAAGAGAGGGAGCGAGGGGTTCACACCTTGGCATGCCGTAAAAACTCAATGTTATCACTCGAAATACACGACAAGTGTTTGGTCGTGTCCACATCGGTGCGGCAGCTCAGTTAAGCTTGAGAGCCAATAAAAAGGAACCTTGTGGGAGTTTTTCTCAAAATAAATATGCATTGATTTCTTGTAGACACAGAGGGGTGTTTCCGTCGACATTTTGGCTCATGTCAAGTTTTATTTCACTAATTTAAAGCAAATTGTTTTTTGTTTTGTTTTTTAATGGGGCATCTCTACCAACAAAGAGGAAGAGCTCAGAATTTCGACTGCGCCATCCCGCAGCCCTGCTGTCTGGAAAGACGATTAGCCGGCCGCGGCCAACAGGCAGCCCACAGAAAGAGGTATTCGCTGGTATCGGCTCGGGATTCGAAACCGGTCGAAGTCTTAATCAAGCTGCAGAAACACTCGTCTCTTACATCATCTGATTTTTCAAGGCAGAACACATAAATCAGCCGTGTAGAAGTGGCAAGGAAATCTCATTCCAGCTCTTTTTTTATGTCTTGGTGGTGGTTTTGAGTGCCTCTTACAAAGCAACATTACCACACGGATGAACTATTTCAGGGCAACTGCGTGACTTTCCATCGGCGTGGGGGGTGAAGTAGACAATGACCTAGTTTTCTTTTTTTGGGTGAACTTATCCTTTTGATGGGGTTATATGTAAGAGTCCTGCATCCAGAGATATCTACACAAGTTAGAATGCTCGTCCTTTCTTGTAAATAACACTCCCAGGAGCTGCCAGTCTCGATTGCTAGCTGCACGGCTAATTAAGCTAACTAGCTAATGGCAGCCGTTGTGGGTTTCTTGACATGATGCCCCTCTTTTTGTTTGGAGTGTCCTTAGAAAAACAGCCAATTTCTTCCATATTGCACATTTAACTAACCAAATTCTAACGTCAGACCTACCACTTTTTTTCTACCAGCAATTCTGGAATTGGAAAAAGACAATTTATCCAAAAATGAGTCGTAAATTTGCTCTAAAGGTGATCACGAAAAGCTCTTTAAAAGCTTTAAACATCTTGCACGCTGTTTTTTTGAAGAGAATCAAACTCAACTCGGCGCTGCGTTTAAAGTGTCACGGGACGTTTTGCAGAGACGCCGCTGCAGCTGTGCCTTTGTTAAGTCAGCAATAATTTAGAGTGACTTTGACTTATAAACAGACTGTTTACAAAATGAGGTAAGCCTCTCCTCCTCCTCCTCCTCCTCACCCCCCTCCTGCCCTCACTCTTGCTTTCTGCTCCCTGCTCTCCCCTCCATCCTTCTCTCTCTTTGTCTTGTTGCAGACTTCAGCAAAGCCTCACTGTAATTAGGGCTGCTAGCCGCTGAGTTGCAGATTCTTTTCTGTGGAGATGGGAGTTTACCCTCACTCTCCCCTCCCTCCTCCTCTCCTCTCCTCTCCTTGTCTTAACATTTTTCATACAGTTGACCAAAGGAGCTGACTGCTGGAAGTGTGGCAGGACGTTGAGCAGGCCACAGAGGCCGTTGTTAGAGAATGTCAGGGTGGTTAACTGGGGCGACGTGCTTCATTCACACTCACACACACACACACACACACATCCTCACACCTGGGCCTTCAAAGACCTCCGGCTGCACCCACAGTGAGAAATGTAACCCCCTTTTCCTCTCGACGCGCCATCTTTTCACATCCTGAACGCCTCTCCCCCCTCGACAACCTCTCCTCCGACTCCTCCCATCCTCCCCCACATCTCCCTTCCTCTCCTCCTCGTGTTGTTTTGGTTTTGGGGAAATGAGAACCAGATGTTGCTTATTGTGCAGAAGTCAGCGACGGAGGGAGGGAGAGAGGGAGAGAGGGAGGGTCTGTGGATGTTTAAGAGAAGGGGGGGGTGGTTAGTGTGCGTTAGGTGAGGTCAGTCTGCTCGGATGAGGATTAGCTGACAGGCCTTTGTAGTTTCGCCCGCAGACCAGAAAACAGGGAGGGTTTCCTGGCAGATGTGACTGGTCGGACGGGGCAGCAGGAGGACGAGCGGTGCCCCGGTGCAGGGGGGGGTTTGTGGAGGGTCTGATTCAGCAATTATTCCCAAAGACCGCTTCCTGACCTGGGTGTTCCTGGAGTGAGGGGCACCCTGGGCAGAAGCATGTTGGACAAAATGACACAGCCTGAATTGCATGACAGTGTGAGGAGTTAGCTTCAATTATCTCTGTGTGCTGCTAGTTGGACAGTAAAACCTGCGGCTTCCTCTAATTTGGGGATATTTGTTTGCTTTTCATGTAGCTGAATGATCTTTTTTTTTGGCATCACTGACAGATTATTTTTCACTTTTGTTTCGTATTAATTTGTTAAAATGCTCCTGCTTCTGTAGAAGATAAAGATGAGAATCAGAAGTAGGCTGAAAAGAAAAAAGAGCAACTATTTTTCTTATTATGTCAATTGCTGCAGCACCTCTATTCACCCTCTACCTGAACTCTCTGTTTTAGTGCCTGTCTCTTTAAGACCCCCCCCCTCCTAAAAAGCCCGGTCTGCTCCGATTGGTCGGCTCTCACAGGCCCGAGCAGGGACCACTCCCCATATTTCCAATTCAGCTCTTTTCGTTTTTTACAACTGCGCCCACACTGGGGGGCGTGGCTGCACAGTTGTGACATCACCACCCCACATTTGAAAGCACAGTTTCTGAATACAGGCTTTGTGCATTTTTCTGAGCATTTTGATTATATTACAGAATTTATATAGCACATAGAACTGATTGATAATCAAAGAAGACACAGAAATCATATGTTCTGTTTCACGAAAGTGTATTCATTTGTTGGATTTTAATCTTATCTTTGCTTTTTTTGTGAAATACTGGCCAGTTTTATCTCATTTATCCCATTTTGTTGTCTAAAAGGAACACATGTGAGATGTTTCGAGTGGAAATGTCTCTTTTGGTAGAACCCACAAACTTGCTAACGCTTTACCTTGGCGGCTAAAGTGAAGACCTCAGCTTAAAATAGACTAAATCAAAATGACATTTAGTTTTTAATGTTTTAACACAACTGTACTTAAGTTGTTTAGGAGAATGCTGTGAAGCTCCAGAAATGTTTCGTCGGCTACAAAACGTTCCATTGGCATGGAGGTGACTGGACATTGACTGAATTTTCACTTTTGAGTGAAATTCTCCTTTAAGTTCGAAGTAGATTCTTTTTTCATTATATCTGCCTGATAGATTCATTAGAGGTAAAAGCACAACATTTGTCTCTGAAATGTAATGAAGCAGACATGTTAAGTAGCATAAAATGGAGATACTCAAGTAAACTGTACCCAGGTAAAGTATTGAGGGAGTTTATTTAGACACTTTCCAGCGCTGGAAGTCGGTCAAAACTAGAAAATGAAGAGGAAAAAGAAAAAGCTACAGTAGAAAGTAAACGGTGCCATAATGTAGGTCACCCAAACAAAGTCTCAGGTTGAATTGCAAGCAGCTGTCCTGGCCACTTCCTGCCTGGCATGGAGAAGGAGTGCTGAGCCCGATGGTTGTTCCTGCGCCGCCCAGCCAGACTCTATGAGTTCAGCATTAAAATGGCTGACAGGGAAAGAGAGAGAGAGAGAGAAAGAAAGAAAGACAGAGGGAGAAAAAAGAGGAATGGAAGCCAACGCGGCTGCCAAAAGTCCCATCTGCGTTCATGTCCGTGACCTGCAAGACAAGACGGAGGGCAGATGCTTGGTGGGGTTGCAGCTCCAAACAGAAATCCAGATTAGAGTCAGGGATGAAGTGAAAAATGTGACTCGGTCTGTGGAATTTGATTTATTTTCTCCTTCCTTTACTGATCAGCAACGTCCTCTACAACATTATGGGCTCTTATCCTGCTGTCGTCCATCTGTCTGTCTGCCCACCAAGATGGAATCACCATAATATAAAAGCAAAAACTGTCTTTAACAGGTCAGCGGGGAAGGTTTCTGGCATCATTACGCTTTACACGTCCAGTAGTTTCCCAAGAATTTCCCAAAAAGATATTGTAACTTCTCAGGAAATTCTTTGGACAGAAATACAGTGTGACATTATCAGGAGCATGAAGATGGTTAAAGTGCTACACTACCGTTTAATGAATCCAAAAACCTGCAACATGTGTTCCAAAAGGTCACCCAATAACTCTGAGAGGTTGTGGGAGCCGAAAAAACAGAATTTTAAATTTATTTTCCGTGGGATTTTAAAGAAAAACTGACCCACTTTTACTTTTCCTTCGACTTGTACATGAGACTGAATCAGACTAGACATGGCTTCAATTACAGAGGTTGCAACCAAGATGATGGGAACCGCCGACTGAGAGAGCGATTGAGTCAGTGCACAGCATTCACCAAACATGGAGGGTAAAGGCCGCAATAATAAATAAATTACTCGGGTTTAAACGATTTCCTGCCATTAAAGATTTTTTGTAGCTCCTTCAAGGTAATTCCTCTGAAAAACCGCCCATAAACACAAGTCAAATACCTGCCGCAGGAAACGTACAGCACAGTGAGATTATTAGAAAATTACATGACTGTCCTTTTTTTTTTGTGAACCTGTATTTTAAGAGACAAAACATTCTCTTTTTTTTTGGAAGCCAGAGGTCAGGGAAACACTTCAGGAAATTAAACCCATGCAAGGACTGAAGGACAGTTCCTGCAGCCATTCAGTGTTTTCATCCACCACAGGAGACAGATGTTCAGTGGAGATAAGGCATCATACATTCAAAAGGGCGGAGGGAAGACGAGATGCACCAAATACCTCTGAAATAACTGTTAAATCCTCTTTTTTCCCCCTCTCTTTTTTCTTTTTTTAACTAAATAACAATGTGAGTTGCCAGATTTCTCTTGTTCATTTTTTCCTGTGAATGGAAATCCATCTGTCCACTCCAGTGGATGTTATGAGACAGAGGATATTTTCTTCTTTCTTCCTTTATTTAACAATATGATATAATGTACACATTCATTACTCTATGTGGACAAATGCATTTTCATTCACAAATAATAAATTCACATAAATATGTATTAAAATCTGCTTAAAAGAACTATAGGCTACATATACCTCACTCCTTTAAAATAACATATAATAGAAAAAAAGTTATTGGCTTGATTTTCATTTCTTTAAAAATGTAAAATGATGATTTATTACTATGTTGCTTTACTTTTACCCTTTCCCTTGTGCTCTCTATAAACTGTGCACCCTTTGCAAAGGCTTTATAAGTTGTAAGTAATGACTTCATCAGTGCTTAATAAATCATTTGACAATCCTTATTAGATATGTTTGAAACTAGATGATAATGTTAGTAATCTGCTAGCACAGACATTTTATCCAGAAGGTAAGTGGCCATATGGTTCGTTAGTCTAAGGGAGTTTCACAACCTGGCAACCCCAAAAACTGTGCTCACTAAGGGCTCATAACTCAGTTGAGCCAGTGGTGAGGCTCCAACTTATCACTCTTTATATTGCGGGCTTTGATAGAAAGTAGTTCCATGAACTCACTGATGAGTTATTCTGTGACTATATCATCTAGGGTCATCCGCACAGCTCACGAGCATCCGTCTGTTTGCGAAGCAGTCGAGGTTTCTTCGGAAAGATGGATTCAAAACAGTATTTGTGCATTAGAGAAAGAGAGAGAGAGAGAGCCACTGAGACAAATGGAAACACCAGAGCGAGAGAGAGACAGAGACAGTTTGGCCCAGTGGAGGAGGAAAGTGGCTGAACAGATGTGAGTAGGAAAAAAAAAAAATAGAAACGGTCGGGTCAGTCAGGTTAGTTTACAGTATAATCACGAATCTTCAAATCCACAGCAGCAACACACTCAGCGCTGCAAGGCCTCTTCTGGTGCCTCATGACCCCACACAGTGGTGTAGTTGAAGTCCGGCCTGTTTGTATTCAGTTTAACCTAATAAGAAAGGTGATTTTGTGCAATTCACATATGGTGGCTTTGAGACCGCTCCTCTAAAAAGTATGTAAGGGTTGTTGGCATGTACTTAATATGCAGAATTAAGTCTCAAGAAGCAGGGAAAGTTTCCGCCCATAGCTTCAACCTTCAGTTTCCCAGAAAATCCATGTGCACAATCATCAGATTTGGATTTACGTGGTTTTCCCTGGTGTCAAGAGTAAATATATGGTAGAAATATAGTTGCATTAAGGAGAGCTACTCAAGTACAAGCACCTTGAACTTGTTCTTTTCTGTACAGTTCTTGAGTCAAAATACTTATATTCCACCACCGTTTATTGACAGAATGGTTAAGATTCACAACACTGTTTAAATGTCCTCTTTATTTCAATGTAAGGCACTTTTTATACCGTAATTTAACAGTCAACCCATAAGGAAACCCATCCTGACGCCATCCATTAATCTTGTGGGTTGTGAAGCCTCGGGTTTGGCATTAAAGCTGTCGCCATCTTGTTTTTTTGAAGCCAGAAGTGACCATAGTTTTACAAGAGGGTGGAGCTTGCAAGAAAGTGCGCACTGCGGCGGCTCTATCCTGATTGGATCTGGCTACTTTTCCTCCAAATGGGACCATAATTTACAAAATGAACACTCTGTATGAAAGAAGACCTGAAACTCAAAGTTGAGACCAAAAACTTATCAGGAAACTGTTTACTGAGGTAAAAGAATCAAGGGAGGAATAGGGCCATTTTCTCATAAGCTTACATGCAATTGTAGTTCTTTTTGAAACCAGTGGTTCCCCCCCTGCTGGCCACCCAGGTTTAAGGCAGATAAGCTCTGTCCAGACTTTACACCGCCAATGAATATGACACAAACAGTAAGAATTTCTCAAAGTTGACTGTTTGTGTGTCAGCATAACCTGATTCGTGTCACGAAACCCTTGAAAATGCCGTTTACATGAAAATAGACTTTATCAGCAAATTAACCGCAGCCGCATGCCAGCCATATTTGCAGCTACTTCTTTTCACGCAGGTCTTTGTTTGTCTCGATCTTGTGGTTGACCGAGGCTGTTGTTGTTTACGCTGATTCATTTTTTCCAGCATGCGGAGGGTTAAGACAGAGCAGCATGAGGAGAAGAGGTTGAAGGAGGGAGGAAAGAGCAAAAACAGACCAGAGATACTTGTGGTGAGAGGAGGAGTGGTTTGAGAACTGAAGCCTCATAAAAAGAACAATTTTGCAGTGGGTGAGGAAATAAGAGAGAGAGAGGTGGGGGGAGAGAGAGGGAGGGAGCGAGGCAGCTTGTTTTTGGTTTAGTTTCTGGGATAGAACTGAGCGGAGGGAAAAATATCCCCCAAACCCCATAAAATGTCCTCACACACTTTTTTTTTTCTCACACGTTTTCACAAGTCATTTTTTAAAAAAAAGGAGAGAGAAAGGGCATAAACGCACATTTTGTATAAACCCAAACACACACACATACAGTACACACACACACATGTGAGTGCAGCCCAGCTTGGCCCAGAGCTTCAGATGTTTTCAAGGATACCAGATGCTCAGCTGGAACGCGTTTCTCAGAAAAAATGCGACCGTTCCATCATTTTTTCCGACTCCTTCCTCGGCACATGACTGCTGGCTCCACGTCCGAAACAGCCGGCGGTGGTGTAAATGTATCCAGGCTGCTCCATCTGAGGCCCAGAACCTGGCCTGTCCTGGTCTGGAGGCAGATGCTGTCACCTTATCTGTGTTTTAAATGTTAAAATGGACAAAAAACATGATCTTGGGGAGTTACACTGAAAATGTGGGGGGGCGGGGGCAAGTAGTAGAAAGCCTTTTGTAGCTCCAGAGGGAAGCTGTATGTAAAGTGGCTGAGTTGCCTTGTGGGTAATGTAGGTACCAACTTCGAAGAGCAGGATTATAACTCTGTTGGACCAAATCAGAATCAAGAAATAAAACCATTTATGTTCCACATGTTGTTCCTTCTTTTCAAAACCCGGGGCCTACATTACCCACAATGCAACTTAGCCACTGAATGACATCACTGGAGGCAATTTATCAGGTAACATGCAGCTTCTTCTGCAAGATGCGTGATGCTGCTTTTTTCAAATATGTTGTTGTCCCCCTCTAGACTGGTAAACACACCTCAATGTGGAAAAAGAGGTACAATTTTGGGGGACCTTTACTTCAGTGGAGTATTTTCAGTTTTTATAACCTGAGTTACAAAGATTCAGATTATGAATACCATATAAAGATCAACTAATCCATTATCATGTCTTATTATGGATTAGTGTTGTGTCGGTCGCGAACGTGTCGTTCGAAAAGAACAAATCTTTTAAGTGAACGAAGTGAACGGAATCACTTCATGAACTGATTCGTTCCTTTCTCAGTTCAGTTGAGCTCAGACGCAAGCATGCCGGCCGGGAGTGGAACTGCCGCGACTCACTGGGAGGACGTGATTCACGTTCGCGCTGTGATTCGTTCCTGATTCGCGAA
>CAEMYA010000399.1:76524-98333 GCA_903131615.1 Diplodus sargus | reverse complement strand
AAACATTCAAGACTTTGACGTCAATGTGCTGTGTTGCAATGTTTAGCATGCTAACCAGCTAGCCCAGGGTTAAAGATTCTGGTGCCAGTGGTGTTAACGCCCCTTACCCCGAGCTAGCCCGGATCGCTAGCTGTATGGCTAACTGAGCTAAGTAGCTAACCGTGGCTACAGTTGGCAGTAGTTAGCGGTTACTCTGGGGACACACTGTGCGTATGAATTTAAGTAGCCAGTTCTTACATATTGCACCTTAACATATGGAACCATTTGATCAAAAAATACAAATCTGACCAGACATTCAATAGACAGACACACTTCGGCAGTACTTCTACAGGCACGAGGTTCAATACCCGGCCCTACTTTGTGGCGAATAAAAGGAAATGTCAACACAATTTATTCAAAAATGTCACGCTGAGTAAGATTCCCCAAAACCTCAACAGACTTTGGACAGCAAATGTATTTCAGAGCAAAGACTCTTGACAGATTTCTGAGTTAAAAACCCAAAGTGAGACACAGATTTTAAAGTGAATCAGACAGCAGTTCAGCTGGAGTCGTCCAGTTAAAGGAGAGGGAGGGAGGAGGGATGTTTTTTTTTTTAAATACATGTGAGAGAGGGAAGTCGCTGATGAACATGAGTCTCTTTGTATATCTCCCTCCTCTATGCGAGATTGTGGGTATGTTTTTAATCTCTGGACACAGAACAGTACATGTAAATCGTTAACATACAAATACACATTTTTCCTGATTTTCAGTTTCTAGGGCCTTTTTTTTTTCTCTCTTTTGTGGCACGTACAAACCACCCAAACTTCTTCCCCCATGTCTTCTCTCTTTCCTCCCATTGCTCTCTCCTCTTCCTCCTCTTCCATTTCTTCCCCCCGCTCTCAGTTTCCGTCTTCAACCTCGGCCCTCGTTCTCTGTCCCTCTGTGGCAGTCTGTCAATCCCCCCGTCGCTCTGTCTACACCTTGTCCAGGAGGGATCTCTGGCAGTAGAGGAGGCGTCGAGGCGTGCCGTACTTCCTGAAGAACAAAAGTGCTCCCAGGGTGACCACAACCAGCACCAACAGGAGGAGAGGGATGACCACGGCGGCCGGCCCGGCGCCGCTCTGCGATTCGTCCATCTCGATGATGATCACCTCCCCTTCCCGACCCTTCTTGGGCTCGTCGCTTTCGCAGCCCATCCAGTCACTGAGTACGGACTTGGGGTAGCCGGACTCCACCTTCATGTACTGGTTGTTGAACTTCCAGTACTTGTTGGCTTTGTAGAAGTAAGTGTAAGCTGAGGAAAGTGGAAAGATTGAAGATTAGAGGTTAGTTGAATGAGATTTAACAGTTGTGAGTGTTTATTTGATTTAAAACACATCAATACAACTGTTGTTATGTCTGCAAAATGTCAGAAAATAGTGTAAAATAACATGATCTCCTAACAGTGACATCTTTAAAATGCTTGTTTTGTTCATACAACAGTCCAAAACTCAAAGATATTCAGTTTACTATCACATAAGGTGAAGAAAAGCAGCAAATCTTTACATCTGAGAAGCTAGAACAGTGAAATCTTTGGCATTTTTGCTTGATTAGGATCATCAATATATAAAAAAAACAAAAAAAAACATTGCCCATCGACTTTTCAATAACCGACTCCTCGGTTTGGCTCCGACTGTAGACAATATAAGATCCTGGATTGTACATATCCACATCATCAGTTTAGTGAGGTGGGAAACTTACATCCATCTTCGCTCATGATAGCAGCTTTGATGTTATCCGGGGCGCCGCTCCACGTGTTGATGGGTTTTGGATAACCGCTGTCCACGGTGCGAGTCTGCTCGTTGAAGCGGTAGTACCTGCAAATGACACGAAGACGCAGAACTGTTAAAGATCTACAGTATGAGTAACTGTGTTCTTGAAGAGAAAGCTGTAGGTTATCAATTCAGGATGTTATAACATCATAAGGAGGCATTTACACAGATACATTTGTCTGATTTTGGTCTTAGAGTATCTTTAATTTGAATAGTTAAAGCAGCTACGAGGAGCTTTCAATTTTGTTGATTCTGGCGACCCCTGTGTACAAATGTGGTACGAGACACACCACTTCCTGTCTTAAAGATATTGATCTGGCCTTTTTTAATAGTTTGCTTTTATAAACACAGCTGTTAACACTTAGCTAGCATTTTGATGTCTTTACGTAGTCAAGGGACATCTCCTGTAGTTCTCCTTCAAAACCTATTTTTTAAGGACGGTAATGTTTCAGGGATTAAATATCAACATAAAATGAAAGCGAGGATAGCCTAAATTTGCATGTTGGTCAAAAAGGAGGACGAGATTGGGGAAGTTTTGACTCATGACCTCAACTGCTGGCAACGGCGCCAGACAATGCTGCTGGGGTGTCTCAGTGGTTTAGGCGTGTTTTGGTTCTTCTGTGTAATCGCAAATGTTTCTGTTTCATGTTCAGTCAGGGAATTTTCATCCCTCTTCTCTCTCCCATCATTTTCCATTTCTTCTCTACTGTTGCCTATCTAAATACAGGCATGAATGCACAAAAAAGAAAGTGTGTGACTGATTAGCGAGGGGAAGGCCACAGTGTGCGTCAGATCACTGAAGTGTGGAATGCTACCTTCACAACAAGCTTGCAGATAAGAAAGGTAAACATACAGGTGATAAAGAGTAACTACAACTGAGCGAAAAAGGGAAACTACGCATGAATGAACGAGTGCTGCGGGAACATTTCAGAGAAAAACTTCTATCTGATCTGTGAGTGCAAAAGGACGATGAAGAAAAGCGAAGTACGCCCGTTCATCGGCCCTTTGAAATGAGGTCCAAACTGAGAGAATAACTTGTTATAACAGGCCTGTTTCTCTTCAAACTGGATTGGTAGAAATAAAATGTACTTAACACATCAGATTATACACACAAAAGGAGAGACTCACTTGTTGCCTCTGAAAAAGTACGTCTGTCCTGTTGGCGTGTAGAAGAGAGCAGCATCGATCTTGTCTTTGGGTAGACCGGTGCCCAGGTCCTTCAGGCTCTTGGGGGAATCCTTGTCCATGGTGGACTCACTGAAAACCCAGTACCTGTCACCTGGAAAGACCAAAAAAACAAAAAACAGAATGAGAAACCATAAAGGAGGAACATATCAGAGGGAAGAGAAATCAAAGATAATAATTCACTAAACACATGAAATGAATCTCTCGAGCAGCTGAAATCATTGCAGATCTCCTGTCAATCCAGCTCAGATGGGACCTACCCTTGAAGAAGACAAATTTCCCATCATCCCTCTCGTAGGCGGCGTTGATGTTTGAGGGCAGGCCCTTCCAGAAGTGGCTGATAGTCATCGGGTAACCGGTCAGCACCTTGTTGTTACGCACACGCCAAAACCACTTGTCCTGCAAACACACACAGGCAGAAAGATTAGAAATGCAGCAGAGCGTGTGTGAAAGCTCTATGATTTGGTGTCTGAGAACAAAGGGGTCTCCTGTACCTTAAATACAAACTTCTCCCCTCTGAGGATGGCGATGGTGTCGAAGTGTCCCTCGCAGATGTCCGGGCCGACGTCTGGGGTGGATGACTTGGTGGGTCGAGGAGGTGGGGGAGGAGGAGGGGGACCCCCGGACTTGGATCCTGTGGGAGAGATGTTGCGAGAGTGAAGAGCGAGCTTATTTTAACGCATGTATCAACGCTATGTTGACTCATGTCAGCCATTTTGGTCCGCACTTAAATATCTCGACTGCTACTGAATGGATTGCCATGAAATTTTAGTACAGACATTCATTGTTTCCAGAGGGTGAATGCGACAGACTCTGGTGATCCCCTGACCTTTACTCAAGCGCAATCATGGGGTTCAGTTTTTTTAGGTTTTGAGTGAAATGTCTCAACAACTGGCACCACCTTTTGCTCACCGTTTGTTTTGATTTATGACAACTTTATGACCATTTATGCTGATTTGCAAATGTTGGCATAAGGCTCTTCCTTGGGTGACATATTGTGAATAATCCAACATGGATCATTTAAAAACTACATTTAGATGTAATTCAGCGATAGCGAGAGGAACATCGCTGCAAACATCCAACAATTCCAAAGTCCTCTGGGAGAACAACGTACCGTAGATGGCCTGGATGCCTCTGCGGTCGTCGTCTGGCAGCTGGAAGTTTTCCGTGTCAAACCACTGGTAGAAGGGGGCCATGATGGCAGCGGGGTCGTTGGAGTGCTCCAGGCCCAGGGCGTGACCCAGCTCATGGACCGCCACCAGGAAAACATCATTACCTTCAGAGAGACACAGAAAGATAACATTTAGTTTCTGTTTCTTCCAGGATCTACATCTCACCGTCTACCCTTCTCTCACTTACCCCCCTGGTCAGTGTTGCCGGTGGTCCAGGGCTCGGCGAGGTCAAAGTGCGTGTCTCCCCCGATGCCGTTTCCTGGGAAGTAAGCGTGGGCCAGGAAGCCGCCCTCGCCGTCGAACGGCGTGCTGTCCCCATGGAAGCCCTCAGCGAAGGACAGCATGATGTCTGCGAACTTGTCGACCTTGTCTCTGATTTGGCTGTAGGGGATCTCTCTGAAAGTGAGCGGGATCACGCTCTCCCACACTTTGAATGCTCGCCGAATGGCTTCATACGTGGCTCGCTCGCCGATCTTGGGGGTGTAGTTCTGTATGCTGTCATAAAGAACGGAGAAAAAGGGGAATTAAAGCGGGAATGGGGAATTCTTTCCAAACAAAAGTTAATTGAGGCCTCACGATAAAAGCCGTTAACCGTTAGCTGTTAGCTTGTGAAATTCTGATATTTTTGGGTTAGGGTTATGATAGACAACTGAACAGATTTAGGTTTCTTAAACATTTACTCGACCACACAATCAGTTGATTGATCGAGACATTAATTGATAATGAGAATCATCAGTAGCAGCTGTAGGTATGTCATCACTTCCATTAAAACAATCATATTACATGTGAAACTTTAGTGGTAGGCGGTATCGGTGTGTACCTGAAGGTGACCTCAGACTTGTCCCACTTCAGACCCTGCACGGCGTATCTCTTCCTCCTCAGGTTGGTTTTCAGCTGCGGGCCAAACTTGTCTGGGACGCCACAACGCGGCCGGCCCATCGCCCTGGCAACAGCAAGAAAAACCCTCTCAACTCCAGCATGTAAAATATTCAGACTCATGTGAAGGACACATTTTTTCTAAATAGTAACCTTGATTTTTTTTTTGAGACTGTTAAATCCTCATTCAATCCCAAATTGTTAAATATTCTAATGTCTCTGAAACTTTGAAACCAAGCAGTTGTCAAACAGAACTTACTCTACCGTCTCGGGGTCTATGGAGCCGGTGACTTTCAAACCATAAAACCTCTGCATGGCTATTATCGCTGTTACAACGGACTTTGGCGAGCGGATGGCCTGGGCTCGGACATCGCCTGGAGGCAGGTAGCCATACTGCTGCAGCCAAGCCTGTAAGAGACGGAGAATAAAAGACGGAAATACATTTATTTGGATATTGACTAAAACACTTTCCTATTGGACAAGGTGAAACAGATCAGCTCCATAAAAGATAACCAACTAAAAGGTGTTCAGAGCAGAAAAAGTTCTGCATTCAACAAAGTGATGAATGAATACATGATGCAATAATACAGGGTTTTTCCATTTGCGGCATGTATCAGTATATGATTATTCTGTTCAACAGAATAATCAACACTGATATTCAACACTGATGCGGATCTGCTTCGAAAGCTGAATACCTTCATTATGTATATTGACATAATGAAATACTAAGGCTGAAACCACGAAAAAATGCATTTACAACATGTAACTTGCAATTAACAACCACAGAAACTTTTGTGTTTTTACTTTTTTTTCTATATTTTGACATGTTTTAGACCCCACATAGAGAAAATATAGATAATAAAAAAGCATATCAGGCAGATAAGAGACTTTACTTATGGGGGAAATGAGGCGGGATGACTGCCTGGAAAACACCGTTGCGTATGTCAGACAGTTGCCATTTCATATCAAGATACAAGCAGCAAAGTCAAATCATGTAAAAGACACAACAAACCTCCCTTATCTTAGCTGCTACATTGAGCATACAGTGTTTTGGTATATTTCTATAAAACACAAACAACTGACAAACAACTTAAGAATGTTATATATCTGCTAAAATACAATGATAGTCTTTTATTTCAGACTAAGCAGTAATTAGGAGTGTTGAAACACATAATTAACATCTGTCTGTCCTGGTTTCTCAGTGAGTTACTCAGGCTGCTGTTAGTCAGACATGCCAGAAACAACACAAAAACTACCTGAAAACATGTGACAGAACGTCTTAGTCGGCAAAATATAAGGGATTGGCCACTTGTGCGAGCCTGTGGGTGTTTTTGTGCTTCCAGTCAACTCTCAGAGCTTGTTTGGACCTGCTTCTCTTAAGTTCAGATGTGTCACACAGATTGGAGATGGAGGGAAATGGGGGGAGGACTGGAGTTATACTAGAGTTAGTTTAAGCAGACCTACAAACGCTCACACACCACAGCAGCCAAGACACACTGAGGCAACTCGGCGTGTCAAATTTATAGCCGTTTCTTCATGTGACTGTGACATTATCCCATTTACGAACTCTTAAAAACCAACGCCAAATCCTCACATGCCCCCTTGATTTATGCCGAGCTCGTTACGGGGGAACTTTGTTGTGGGGTCATAGGGAGGGATGAGAGAGGAACTGAAAGCCAAATAAAACACACAATCTGAAAACACTGATGTCATTTCAGTCGCGATGACCCAGAAGTCTGTCTAGACTATCGCAGCCAAAGACAACTGGCGGTCATAAGACTGGAAAAAGGAACATTTTCAGCAACATTAAGGTCCCTCAAAGCTTGAGTTTAAGATCTCCCCGCCACTGTCTGTGTTTGTCCTCCTCCTCTTTCTCTCCGTCGGCCTTCGTGTCAACCAAAACCACCACTATTTATCTTGACACATGAAAGACTAGCCTATTCTTTCCACTGCCTGCTGCTGGTGGTCAGCTGGACTAAGACTGTCTTTAAAGAGTACAACTCATACACTTTCATTTGCTGTCTTGCTTAGAGTAAGATGAAAAGATCAATCCCATATCTGCTTGTTATTCATTTTTAAACAGACAGACATCGCAATGGCACAAGTGCTGGAGTAGGTTAGCTTAACATAAAGACTGGAATCAGGGGAAAACAGCTAGCTTTTGATGAACAGCAGCCACAGTGGGCACATATGACAAATAAGCCTAAGGGATGATAATAAATTGCCAACAGTAGCACAAGTAGGCCTCGACAAAAAGCGATAAACACACAACATCCATATAAAGTCTATTAACATTAGCTAACTTGCCTAGATTTAGATGAGACAAGTGCTATCTGTCTGTTGTGCTAGATGGTTAGCTGGCTTAGCATAAAAAAACAGGAAACAGATGATAGGGGTAACAGTAAAAGCTAACAATCGCTAACTTTGTTGCCCAGAGTAAGACGACAAGAAACCATCAGTGTTATCCGTCTGTTAAATGTTCATAGTCAATAGACAGATATCACATGGCGCCTAGGAAGGTTAGCTTAGTTAGCATTCAGACTGTGGGAAACAGATTAACTCTGGATGAACAAATGTTAGATAAAGCATACTAGTAAATGCTTACGGTAGCATTAGTTGAGAATCAAGACATGGAAGTTACCATGACACAACATGTCTAATGTTATGTTGAGTTTGCTAACACTGACTAACTTTCTTGCATAGAGTTGGACAAAATGATTGATAGTGCTAGGTTAGCTTAGTAAGCAAATGGGACTAGAAACATGTGGAAACAGCTAGCTGAACAGTAGCACAAATGCTAACAGCTAAGCAAAAAAATTGATTGAAAAGTTTGATTCCATTAGATAACTTTCTTGCCAGGAGTGAAATGACAGGATTGGTACCATTTGACATCTACCTAATTAATACTTATAACAGATAATGGCGCTGGAGCTAGGATACGGTTAGCTTAGCTAGCATGACAGACTGGAGACGGGGGAATCAGCAGCCACTGTGGTTAAAATGACAAATAATAATTGATACTGTTTTTCACAGGCTTATGGAGAGATATCACAATGACGTTGGAGCTAGATGGTTAGCTTAGTTAGCATAACAGACTGGAAACAGCTAGCCTTTGGGTGAACAGCGCCTAACGGCTACTATGTGCTACCATTATTTAACTGCCATAAGCTATCGGTCAAACCACACCAATTGAGGCTGTTACAGCAAAACTACTGATTGTATTGGATTGACCGGGATGTTTTAGTTATAAATACCATGAGAAATGTTTTCCTTCCTAAATTACACAGGGTTAGTGTAAAAGTGTAAAAGTGACTCATTGTTTTAAAGGAAGGTTTCAGTGTGACGGGCGCTTGTAGGTTATATTTTACCCTTTCCGCAGAGCCAGACATGGCCCCCCTTTTGTTGCATTGTAGAGGTTAAAATGCACCTTGAACTGTGTTTTCCACATATGCATCTGCACACGGAGAGTCACTAACACACATTTTCACCCCCACCACAGATTAAGTCGGTGGAATTACCCCGAATTCCAACATTAGCGTCATCTAAAACCTCAGATATCTTTCTTATTCCACCATTAGTGCTGTTTTTCTCTTCAAGCCTTCCCCCCGCGAGTGAAAGGGGAAAGCGGAGGGGGAGGGATGGAAATGTAGCGACTGAACGGGCAGGACTACCTGGCCTTATACTGCCCGGGCACACACAGCCACTGTTAGCACTGTGGTGGGCAGAGGGGCCAGAGAACAAGGTTCACTTATGATGACGTGCAGCGAGGCAACGTATCCCCCTCCTCTCTCCATCTCTATTTACTCCCCCCTCCTCACAATCTCTTTAAGATTTCTCTGGATTATTTAAGCATCTAGTTAATCTAATTTATCCCCTGACTTTCTCTTGAGTCAATCAGCCTCTAACACCAACCAAAATGACTCTCTCCGCCTCTCCGCTGACTGCTGCTAGTGTGCACTGCGGCTCCAGTGTGGTGACGCGTCTGCTTCTATAAAAACACCTCCCCCTCCCCTAAAAGTCTCCCCCACACCGTCAAGACCTCCACTTCTCTCCTCTGGTTCTGAAACTACTCCACACAACCACCGCCGCCTCCGGCTGGGACGCCAGATATCCCGGCATGCACCCCTCCTCCCTGGAACTCCCAGCAGCCACCATCAAAGCTTCTATTTATTGAGACTTGTACATGGCTGGTATTGTTGGCCCACGGGGAGGCTAGGTAGCTCGGTGCGCGGCCATGTGTGGTCAAAGGGGGCTGACTGCTGGTTTGGTAAACACACCCCTGGGTCTGTGCAGCATTGTGTGTGTGTGTGTCTGTGCAGTGTCTCAAGGTCTGAATGTATAGTACACAGACACTGAAACTCAACCAGCGTGATGCAAGGTCGGTAGAAGAAGAGGTCGTTTTGGTGGAGCTGTGTGATGTATACATGGTTTCTGTGACCCTGCCTTGACCCAACTATTTTACGTAGAGCTGAATAGATGTTTTTTTTTAATCTATTAGACATTTTTGATTCATAAATCAATCTACAGGTTAATACATAATAGTTGGAGATCTTCATTTCTGAAAAATTTATAATCACTTGAGCATTAATTTTAAGTTCATGTGAAAATTGTAGAGGTAAGGCCAAAATATTGGACAGTAGAGTTTTTTTTCCTGACTTTCAACAATCAGCAGATGCATCAAAAATGAAAATATAAATTATGTTATGTATATGTTTATCGATGTATATGTATATGTTTATCGATAATCAGACTGATGAAAGACAACATCTAAACTGAGGCAAGTGCAGTATGCTGCCTGCAATTATCTTCTAAAGATGAGAACAGCAAATTTTTGGACAACAAGATACTCAAAGATGAACTTCACCAGGGCTGTGCTAACTTGTAAGGGAGCCCCCGGGGCAACAATGAGCTTCTGGGCCCCCCGATTAACCCCCCCTCATTAATGATGCTGGATACGCATTTATAATTAACTCAGCACGAACCAGTGGATTCATGGTAAACCTGGAGAATTTAGAGCCCCTCCGAAGAAAAAAAAAAAAATCACGTTTTCACCGCGATTATCAACAATTCAAAAAATGTGACCACAATGGCGGGCAGCATATGTTTTGTCACCCATCACGGGACCTGTTGTTTGCCGCCCTATTGTAAACACACCCTCTTATTACTCACATTCTCATGAGACTGAGTTGGGGATGTATTTTCCGGATGCACTATAAAAAAACAGACTGACCACAAGTTCCTGGTAGAGTCATAAACAAGCCAAAAAAAAAAAGGAAAAAAAGTCCCTTGAGCAGTCGTAGGTGCTGTGGTAAGAAACAAAAGTAGGGTGACGTTCTCGGAGGAAGTGAAACTGTCATTGCGTCTGAACATCCATCACGCGGGTGTTTGTCTATATTTATGCTGTATTTACTGGAGTGAATAAAATACGAATAAGGATGTGAGATTGAACACTTAAAGGTTTCGGTGACGTGTCTGTTTAACAATGCCAAAGACTGTCTTTTTTTTGTTGTTTATAGCAATGCTGCCAAGTTTCAAAGCACGATTTGTTTAAATTGCCTCTATAAACATGCACTGCTTTTTTCTATTTTTTTTTTATTGTGAATGTTGTTTTTGTCAGCCGGACAAATGAGCTGGACAGTTAAATCCCACCAGGACGGAGCAAAGAAAATGGACGGACGAGGGAATGAACGACAGAAGGAGATGATCGAAAGTGCAGAGTTATATTAGAGAAAGAGAGGTAAAGACATTAGTAGGGAAGAGCGGTGAAAGAAAAGTGGGGAAAAAGAGAAAGGGGGGGGGGGTTTGAAGCACGGGTGAATTTAAATTTGAGGGGACTGAGTCAGTTGTTCCTCTCGCTCCGGTGCCAACGGAAAAAAAATGAGTGCTCTGCTCATGAGCGGGCGAATCTCTCATTGCCTTCATTTCTTGGCGTCTGTGACCCAGTTAGCACCCACAGCAGCGCCTCGCCATCGTTTCCCCCCGCATCTACATTTTCTGCTGGGTCAAACAGGTCAGGTTAAAAAACCGCACGACAGTTTTGTTCTGCTTCAGTCGAAACCGTGTTTAACTGACGCGAGCCAACAACAACTGGCACGTTCGTACACAGTTTATATGGCGGCTGCGACGCAACTGGAGGGATAAACAGCTTTGAGCGGGCTGCAGTTCACCGTTACAAACTGCTTGTTGGGCAATAATTCCGCTGAAACAACTAATTACGTATACTCAAGCTTTTTCATTAAATCGTACTTGTCATTGTATCGCACTTAACAAATTCGGTTGCCCGTCAGACTGATGTGTATTACTTTCTAATAAGGCACACTTAAACTTCATTACCACTTATTACGCTGATGGTTAATCATGAGGCAACAGATTAGTCAATAAAAGGGACTGTTATTGTGCTGCCAGGTAATAAAAAATCCATTTGGCTGGTTATACCTCTTTGTTAAGGGCTGGTCTGCAAAATGAGTACATGTGTTGTCCAGACTGTAAAGCTCTTTAAAGCAAAGACAAACACTAATATAGGTAGAATTGACTTGACTTCAACTATTGTCTATCAACTATTCATGCAACATTTTAGGATTTTTACATGTTAGCAGCCGCTGTGTTTTAATCCTTTACTTCAATTGTAGTAACAGCTGTATAATAAATAAAGCAAATAAGTACAGAACAACAACTGTATCAACAGCTAAATAAACCCACATCAATCGATTTCTAATGAGCAAAGATTGTTGGCTCTGGTCCGATTTGTGTTGTGTTAAAACCATCAAACCACTTGATGACAGTGTTGTAATCTATCTACACCCGTTTGAGGCCAAACCAGAGTAACAACGTCAACTGAGACAAGAAGAAATAAGCACACAGAAGAACACAGGCCTATGAAACAATGTGTCGCCTTGTTTATGGTACACGGCCCTTGCGTTAATTATGCAGAGGGGCCCATTTATACGTCACATTATCAGATCGCTAAAGATAGACAGTTACCTGGTTATGCACTGGTTAATTTAGTTTAAGTTAGAGCGACACATATGTGGCTATAACTTCAAATTTAAGTACTGCAGTAAAACTGAGCCATCTCCATGAAAAACTGAACAAACTCCACCAGCTGATGAAGGCCGTGAGGTGACCCTGTGATCATGTATAGGCTACCATGACAACAATTATTTTGTATATAATGAGCTTTAACTACTTTATATACAGTTGGGTAGATTATTATAATGCATCATATTCCATAAACTACAGTTTATAATTTATTTTTCTATGTAAAATCTACAAAGTAAGAGATAAATGTCCTGCAGTCAGTATTTCCCTCTGAAATTCAAACTGTCTCAGTCCAGTGCTTGAGTAAATGTACTTAGTTACTTTCCACCACTGCAACTTTTAGCAGTTTCAGAGGTTTTTATCTCCACCAGGAGGTCGCGCATCTGGCCTTTAGCTTTGGTCAAAGCCGACCAGCTGAGCACCTGACAGTAAAAGCGTTTTGGTCAAACTGAGGGTAAAATCTATGCTGGAAACTTTCCCTCTTTGATGTCCTCTGTCTCAACATGGCGGACCACTTTCTTGGCTGTGGAGCAAAGATAAGCCTCCCTCTCTCCCTTGAAGTCCATCGGTTTCTCGTTAAGTCCGATCCAGCTGATTGTTTTGACATTTCTTAAGTGACAGCCGCTGCCTGTCGGAGCAGCGTGCACCAGATCTGGAGCGAGCCTCTTTTTTCCTTTTGATGCTACATCAACAGCCTCTCCATAGTCGAGATAAAGGGAATTGAACCCAGATGTGTTTTGAGCAGATCTGCTGGGATCACCAGACATGTGTCTCCAGATGGCAACGGGAAATCTCCTGAGTTTTTTTTTTTTTTTGTATTTTCTCTCTCGCCAGATATGGAAGGATCCTGTTTTAGACCGTGTTGTTTTCATTGCTGCCCACTTCCTTTGCTCACAAAAGTCCAACTAAGCTTTTTATTCAAGTAAAGAAAGGTTAGACAAGGCGAAAAGCCATGAATGAAAACAGATGCCGGAGGCCGCTGAGGTACTCGACTTCACCGGAGGAGTCTTTCAAGAGAATAGCGGAAATCATTTTTCTCTTTTGGTGGGACTTCTCTTTTCACTCAGCTCGGATTAACTGGCTTTAGTTTGCTGGAGTGAAGTCAGAGAGGGATGTTCACGTGTTGAGCAACGCTGATAAACCGCAAACATTCCTCCAGACTCTGCTTTCTCAACCCCCCCATAAAAGGAACCTCCTCGGCTTTATAATCATTTGTGTCGCTCAGTTGTTGTTCTGTCTTTTTTTTTTTTTTTCCAATCGACACTGTCCTAGTTTTTTCACCGCGCACACTAGACACGTCTATCTTTTGATCACAGGGTTCATATACGGCTCCTCGGGTGACGTAATCCTGAACTTATAATTAACTCCTGTTCCTGCAACTGACTGCCGTGTCTGACAACACCGGGGTGCATCTCTCCGTCTGATGCATCTCGTGTTAAAATCCTGCACTGGCGGTTATTATTAGCTTAGCACCGAGGCGATACACTGCTACAGTGATGTTAGAGATATTGTCCAAGGGCTGCCGAAGGCGACAGCCGGGTTTTCCCACTTTGTTTACAGACGGTCATCACTGCGCCCGGTGTGTCCGCCACAGGAGGGCAGCTGCCTGTGGCCTCTTATAAACTGTCTGAGTTTGTCCGCCATGTCTGGCTTTGACTCACACGCCAGCACCTTGTGGTCAGTGACTAAGGTCCTCCTTCTCTCCTCCGTGCATCCTGTCCACCCAGAACTACAGCGCAGACTCTTGTGTATCTGTTTTTGCTCAACAGTTTGCTCTGTGAATCAATTTCCTGCAACAGCCGCCTATTAGTGGTGCATCCTGCGTTTTACAGCGAAACACCTTGGATCCACAGTTACGACTGGATGTGACTAAACGGTGATGCAGCGTAAAACACTCACACCAGACAGCCTTAAAGCAACATTGTGTAGTTTGTGTAGTAGTGTGTTTCCATGCCATAAACGCAAATTCCAGGTTTCTGTCACTTTACTATCACGTGTCATTTCAGACGAGCTAACCAGCTAACAGCAGCTACAGTTAGCAGCAGTTAGCAGTTACTTTAGCAACAAGTAAAGCTATCTGTTCATCGGGAAACTCTGTAAGCCACGACAGATGAGACTCTAAAGGGAAAACCACACTTTTTAAAAAAAATATGGCAATGTTGGTGCGTGACCCGGCCCACCTTAGTTACAAAGTGCAAATACAAGTGATTTTGGTGTAAAGTGGGACTGGCAGAGACGCCGCTCGCCCTATTACAAGTCAATATACCATCAAAATGATTTTGAAGTTGTGATTTTCCGATAAAAAAGTTCCAAATTGCTGCTTTAAAGAGCTGTAAAGACAAGTCAACTAAGCCGATAGAAAGAAACTTGCCAACTATTTTGATGATCGATTAGTCCATAACAGGCAAAAGTGTTAAAGATCTGCTGGTCGCTGCTTCTTAAATGTAAAGATTCGCTGCTTTTCTTTGTCATTGTATGATAGTAAATGAAGCGTGTTTGGGTTTTGAACAGTTGGTTGGAAAACTCTAGTCAGCTTTTGCAGAGGAGCAATAGAGAGCATTCTGACTGGAAAGACCACAAACTGGCATGCTTTGTGCAGGACTCTGGAGCGGGGGCGATTAAAACCACAGAGAACATCATTGGTGACGTGCCCTCTAGGGTGCCCTTTGAGTGTGCTGGTGCCCTTTTTATTTTTCCGCCCTTGCCCCTCAGACATCCTGAGTCTGCCACTGATTGGTATCCATCTGCAGGGCATCAGACAGCCACAGTCTCTTCAAATTGCTGCCATTTGCCTAAAGATACACAAGTATCCACTGCCATACCACCAGACTACGGAGTGTTTACAATCCCGTTGTTGTAGGACATCTACTACTTTTACCTTACGATCGCTGGGACTACCTGTAGAGCAAATGTGACACGGCTCCAGACCGGCGGCGCTCAAGGGAGCTCGTACCCAATCATTTACAAAGTGTCAGCGACCTGGTGACAATATATGTTGTTCAGTCGCTCTCTAAACTGCACTTTAGTGTCTCCGGGCTGGTGGGTCACACCGCCTGACGCCTGAGGCCTACAGCCTCCCACATGGCGCGCCTCATGTCCAGCTTGTTGTGACCAGCTTTGGAGGCCTGTGCAGTCGACAGATGAGAACCATTAACCCCCTCCCCCCGTCAGCACCACCAGAACAAAGCAGCTCAGCTGAGGTTTCTAAACTGTGCACTGCCCACCCTCCTCCTCCTCCTCGTCTTCCTCCTCCTCCCCCCTCCTCCTTCACAAGCCACAAGAGTTAAGACTCATGACATTTTTTCTCTGGATGGAGTTTCATCTCTTGTTACAGTTTTCGACTGGGATGGATTCTTTCGAGCAGCTCTTTGTCAGGAGGGAGAATAAACATGAGGGGAAGACAAGCAGCTCCTCCCTCACTGTTGCACGATTAGAGCAAACCTAATAAACATCAGGAAGATATCAGTAAAAGTAATAATTCTCTGTGGTGATCTGTAAGTTATTTGGACTTTGCTGGACAACACTGTAAATCTGCAATTTAATTCACCCATGAATATGACAGAAACTGTGGAAAACAAATGAAACCACACAGAACAAACATTTAAATGTTGATATGAGAATAAAAAAAATCAATATGCTTAGATATAACAGCACATATGACACACTTTAGATTCTTCTATACATCAATGTGCACAGTTTAAACTACATGAAGCATGATTTTCCATGAGACTTACCTCTGCTTTCAGCACATTTGCAGAGACTGAGGTAAAACCAAAGCAGCACAGACCACAGGCCAGGGTGAGGAGCTGGGGCAGCATTCTTCTCTCTGCAGACTGCCCCACAAAAAAAACAACTTCTGGAAACTTAACTTTCTACACAAGTCCCGCCGTCCTGACAGCAGAAGACGAAGAAAACTAAGGATCAAAACACGATCGGTGCTACTCCGTTACGCTTTTAAAACGTGGCAGAAAACTTTTTCTTTTTTTCCCCTTCGGGTCTCCGCATGGACGCTGAGAGCGCAGCGGACGGCTTCTCTGCGCAAAAAGGCGAGTCGGGAGTCGGGAGTCCGAGCTGAGGCGCAAACACAGGACGAAGCGCAGAAAATCACCGGGCGGCTCAGCTGGTGTTCACTAAAGCTTCATAGTTTGGCTTCCTGTCCTCTGGTGGGGTTTGTCTGCAGCGTGTGTGGACGTGGTCAGGGGGAGAGAGAGACATAGAGAGACATACAGATAGAGAGAGAGAGAGAGAGAGAGAGAGAGAGAGAGAGAGAGAGAGAGAGAGAGGGGAGATTTTCCTCTGGGTCCTCCTCCAGATGTGCAGACGTCATTTTGATTGAGGACAGCTGACAGGGTTTTATCAATGTACTCATCAACAATACTTTGAAGCAGGGCCGTAGACAGGATTGTTGAAATAGAAATACTGAGGGCCCCCCCAACCCCCCATACATCCAGAACATTATACGTCTTGTCTATAAATCTGTGCATTTCTCTGCATTTCGACAGGATCAATAATCACTTAGGAAATGACATCAGTGCCAGCACACAGATGAAAATTGGACTCAAATTGCGACAGAAGAAGAAGAAGATAAGAAACACATATGGCCATTTTTGACTTAGATTTATCAAACTTATTTGAACTTATTTTTACGATACAAATAACCTCTTAACATGGGTAACACGTTCTAATAACATAATTTTACTGTTAAGAAACAATGAAGTATAAAAAAATAATTTATTAAGCTATTTAATGAATAATAATTATACTGCTGATAATTATAATCATAACAATGTTCACAAATGAACTACACAGTACTCATTAGCCATTTACAAAGTGTTATACATGATGCAGCTTTCCGCTAAACAATTGCTAATGAATAATTTATAGATCATTTCATTCCTAGTTAACAGTTAAATAACTATAAAATAAAGTTTAATCAACTACAATTTTGCCCTTGTTGATTGTTTATGCACTATACATTATATAATGACTATAATAAGGTGTTACCAAGTATGTATATTGAGAAATCAAAGAGCCAGAGAAAAATACTAAGGACATGACTTCAGTGTAAAGCCCTGAATCGTTTGTTACGTGTAAAAATCCTGCATTCAAAATACAAAATTTACTTGAAGTACCAACAATAATTGTACCCTTTATCAAAAACTGCCCATTTCTAAACAGTGGTATTTTAACCTATTATTGTATTATCATTATTGATTTCTTAAAGTGTTTATTTTCACTTTGATATTGCAGCTAGTAAAGGTGGAGCTAATTTCCTTGTCTTTTATCTCTTCATATTCTATCTTATTTTATTGACATACCATCATTTATTTGTTGTTAACATGCATTCTGTGCCTGTTACTTGAACAAAAATACCTAGTTACTTTCCATTGCTGAATATTACATAGCCAAAGTAAAGGGATTCTATCACATTATAGGCAAACTTAAAGGCTAATTCCACTAACTCTACACATTAAAGTTTGTTTAGGTCTTGGGGAGTGCTTCTGCACATGTGAAAAAAGTAGTATAAAGCCTTTTGTGGCTCAAGAGGAAGCTGTATGTAATCTGATAAGTTTCCTTCAGTGGTGTCGCTTAGTAGCTAAGTTGCATTGTGGGTAATGTAGGCACCAGGTGTTAAAAGGAGGAAGAAGACATGGAATACAAAAAGTGACATCACTGGGTTTGTTTTTAAACTGTCCATGAGTCCAACAGTGCTATTCGAGTGCAATGCCCAACCAATGGACTGCTTTTCAACATTACCCACAATGCAACTTAGTTAATTAATGATACCACTTTTGTACTTTTAACTGGAATATTGTGACTTTAACTTCAAATCTCCTTCCAATCAAGCACATGTTTTGCTTGCTGTTCTCTTGGATGATGGGGCTTCATCTGAGAGATTATATATTTACAGAGTTTGACTCCAGAAGGCTGTTTTCACATTCATGTGCTGAGGGAAGAAAGTTTCTCGGTCGTTACCTTGAATCAGAGGTCAAGATGTAGGCGTACAAGATGATTTTGTGACACCACAAGTAGTTTTGAAGCCACTGAAGGTGTGATATGCATTACAGAATGGAAAATGGAAAATAGGACACATCTTGCATCAAGCAGTTAACCTTATGAAGTGATACATACTTGGATATTCATAGGCTTTCAGTTAAAAAGAGTAAACACATGAGTAATATTACTTTTAGATTATAATGTATTACCCAAAACATGGAGATCTATGAGTAAAGGGTCTAAATAAAGTAGCATAAAAAGAAAATATTTTACCTCACATATATAAGCAAAGTACTCCTGCAAGTGTACTTTGTTACTTTAAGGTATCACAAGTGGTTCGTTTGCCAGTTTTGTGAATCAAAACTAATGTTGAATATTTGTGCGACCCGACACTGACACCTTGTGTTATAAATGAAACATTTCACCAGAACTATTTTTAAACATTTATCGCCCTGTATGAATGTATATATTTATATGAAGTTACAGGATTGTGGATGAATTAGGTGTAAAACTTTTAAAATGAAGAAAAACGAAAGTAAGGTTTCATGAATGGCAGATTAACATCTAAGCCCCGCCCCCTCCCGTCACGAGCTAAATTATACGGAAGTAGCCCAGAACTTGTCAACAAGAAAGGCCGACTGACATGGTAACGTACTCAGCTCTTGTCCTTTTCACCATTTAATTATGTTTTTACCGCTTGTGGCCTACGTGTTGTGATTCATTTCGGTACTTAAACCCTCCGTGTCGTTCTCGGAAACATTTTCTTGCGGTGTCGAAGCCGAGAAAAAGCGTCTAAACCGAGACCGAAGTCAGGATGTTAGCATTAGCAGTTAGCTCGTCGGGAAGCTAGCTGTTAAAGCTCTTGTGACTGAAGGAGGCGAGCAGCTGCTCCCTCCTTCCCCTTCAAAACGAAACTATGTCGCTACGCTGTCTAAGGGTATTATGTAATGTTGTAGGGAACAAAATGAGGTGTTTATCGACAGGAACTCGAGTATTCCAATAGTTTTACATTACTAGAAATAATACAAAGACTTTGAAACTATTTGTTTGGCAAGGACTTAATCTCGGAAGTGCTAGCGCTCCTGGCGTCATTGTTGAGCAGATTAGAGGAAGGAAATCGCTTTGTATGTGCGAGTGTGTATGTGAGTAAACACATACAAGATCAACACAACGTCAATTTCAAGACATCCACGTATTGTTAACCTATCCGGATATATCACAATAGTGGATTAGCGATGGATACTACTGCATTGCACACCGTTTTGAGGGCCAGGGTAAAATGCCTCTCTCTTTGAGTCCTTATCTATTAAATACGTTTTAAACATTACGTGGAATGATAGGCCTTGAGGAGGTCTAGCAAATACAAAGTGATTCAGCAGTCTAGTTGATTTATCTGAATGAAAGTATTTTCGTTGTCGATCAGCTGTGGTACGTGACGTATTTAAAAGTATTTTCAGTTCACAGTCTTGAAGGAGTAAAGAAACCACAAAATGTTCTCATGTATGGAGCTGGAATCGGATATATTTAATCTTTTTTTCCTCAAACCAGTTAATCGATCATCAAAATAGTTTGCCATTACTGTAACAGCTAATTGATTAATTGGTTCATCGTAGGGGCTCTAACCTGAATTAAAATGGAATAAGATAAAGACTAATATTTTTGACCTAAATTTGCGCACAGTAATTTTCCTACTGATGCCTTACAGCTCACTTATATTAATTATTAGTTGATTATTTTGTAATTGTTTGATTCACCAAATGTAAAAACTCAAAGATAAGCTTTGCAGATTGTGTTTTAATTTTTTATTTTTTTTTTGACACATTGGTTGGACAGAGATATTTAGTCCAATACCTAATTTTGCCATAACTGTGATTAGAACTGCTTTGATGTTTGTGTTAGCTGTCCCATTTGTCCTTGAAAGTTAACTCTCAACAGCCAGATCTAACATGCGTTTCTTTTATCTTCTCTTCCTCAGATTGCAGATGAAGTCTTCCTGAAAAATCTCCGATAATGGCGCCTCTCTGACATTTTTTTTTAGTAACTTTCATTTAAAAAAACAAAACAAATCCAACATTTTAGAGGACAATCACTACCACAATGACAGTCAATTACAACCTCTGCGCCCTCCTAGTGTTCACCATAGCAGGTGAGTGAATTAATACACATTCATAAGGGACTTTTTGTGTGTCTTCATTGAATGTTTATCAAGCAAAGGTTATGTTTGCGCTTCTCATGTCATACTGCATTTTACGATCTCTGTTGGAAATAAAACATCTCTGTTTTATTTTTTGCTTATTTCCTCTGCAGCATGCAGCCATTTTGAGCCTGCGCTCTGCTCTGGTAAGGAGACAAGTTTAATTGCACTTGATCTCATGTAAATGTCATGAAAGGCTTTTTTCAATGTTAAATGTATCTGCGTGGTGATAACTGATAGATATCAGCCTGAGCAGATCATACTAACAGAACTTTAATTTGCTTTATGTTTATGTGCTTCCCCAAACACTTATTCTCAAATGTAATGTGATAACATTAAGCTAAATAGGTTTAACATTGTTAAGTTTAAAGCAAAGATAGTGATTTTCTTTAACAACGCTTCAAAAAACAGGATCTAATTTTGGCTTCTTTACAATTGCGCCTTTGTCTTGCTGTTTCTCAGTCCGCTGTGGGCATGCCCTCCAAGTCTTGGACACTAAAGTCGGAGAGATCAGGAGTTCTGCGTACCACAGCTGGTCCTACCGCTTCGGTTCCACCTATGACTGCTGGGTCATAAAGGGTTCTGAGGGAGAACCCATAGTTCTCAGGTAAAGAGACTGAGGGACAGACTTGCTTTTGAGTTGTGTTTCCAAAATGTGTAAGCTGTAAATCAGATGCTCTCTGCGGTGTTAAATATGCCCTGAATTTAACTGAATATCATGTAAATAGTAAATCAAGCTGTGAAAAGCATGGAAGGTTATTGTGACACAGAAAATATAGCAGGACCTAGTTTTGCCCCGTCATGTTCTGAGGTGAGGATGTACTGCTATGAACTGCAAAAACAGTTGAGAAACTGTTCATAGATAAATCAGTCAGACAGGAGGTTTTGTTTTTGGATAATTCAGTACACTAAATACCAGATGGAGCAAAAATAGCTAAATCAATATGCAGGACAGGTTGTTCTGACATTAATGCGATCACATTTTTTTCATCATTTGAAATGTTAACATTTTATGACAATTTATATTATCTTACTTTTGTCTGAAAATCGTTTTTTGTTAATGAGCTTCTCATCTCACTGATCTTTCTGTACATCCTTTTCCAGCTTCTCCCAGTTCTCAGCCCGGTGTAGGAAGGAATGGGTTTCTATAAAATCATCAGACGGTGGTGAGCCACTTGTACTTTGTGGCTCCAAGTTGCCACAACCAATAGAGTTCCCCGGTGGAAATATCACAGTGACACACCACTTCCTCCCGCATCTGTTTCCTGTGTCATCTTTTCTGTTGAATTTTGCCAGAGGTATGAGAGCAGGCTGTTTTTTTTAATCTTTTCATTTGTATCTGTTTTTTTGAAATGTGAAAGGTGTCTGATTTCTTGTAAAAAGAAAAAAAGAAAAAAAAAGATCTAAATTCCTGTCCATGTCTTTTATTTCATTTTAATTCTATTTTTCCAGACTCTGGTGAATGCCCAGTAACATCCTTCGAGTGCCTCGGCGGCCGCTGCCTTCCTCTCTCTTGGCGCTGTAACGGTCAGGTGGAGTGTCTTGATGAAGGTGCTG
>CAEMYA010000399.1:55304-67259 GCA_903131615.1 Diplodus sargus | reverse complement strand
TGTTTGGAACAAGGGTTTAATGTGCTGCACAAAATAAAGATAAAACCAGCTGAAGTAAAGCATATAAAAAAGGAAATACTAAATAATGTAAGACAGAAAACTTAGGTAGAAGACTAACACAAAATCTAAATGTATCCTCTCGCTGACATCAGTAGAAAGATGGATCAGCAGTATAACTGTGTAACTCACAAGCACTGCTTCAGAAAACAGATCTAATGAGAATTGTTCTCCAGCTGGAGCTGCCTGTTCTCCTCGAGGCAAAGTGACTCACTCTGATGGATCGGGCCAGATGAGGATTTACACCCAATCCGTCATCTCAGCCCTGCAGGAGCACCTGGCGTCCGCTGACCCAGAGCTGGGAGCGCCGCTGGAGAACCTGGTACCAAGCAGCTCCAGCCTGACCCCTCATCAGATCTATCTTACTGCTCAAGTTAATCGCTTTCTGTCTTCAGGATCCGGGCAAACTGTCCTCCCACTGGGAGTCCAGGGTCCTGCGGGGGTCCATCATGGCGGCGGTGCTGGGGGACCCCACCGCAGTTCGGATCGACCCGGTCACCCTGGCTGCACTACAGGATACAGGCTGGTACAGTGTCGACCTGAGCCGGGCGCAGAGTCTAGTCTGGGGAGAAGGTCAGGAAGATAACTACATGGTTGACAACCTGTCTCATGTGTTTTAAGATTATTGCAAGAGGATGTAATCCAATAAATGTGTGTTTTTGTAGGTGAGGGAGCCATGTTTGGTTCTCTCTCAACCTGTCGAGACAAGTCTTCATCCTTCTTCTGCACGGGCAGGTTGATTTATCATTATTTATTTGTTTTATACACAGCAACCTCCGTTAATAAGATCCCTTTTTTTTCTCTTAATACAGCATTTCCAGCACTCATGTTTGCTTTATTCCTTTCTTTCAGGGGGTTCGGGTGTCATTATCTTCACCTCCACAAGGGGCAGTGCCAGACTGATGAATACCTGGAGGGATGTGGAGTGTACAAACCCCTCAAGAATGGAGTCAGTTTTGTGATTCAGTAAAAAAAATAATCTTCACCGAAGCAATATTCTTCAGATTATAGAACAAATGTAACTCTTCTTATGCTCAATTTTCTCTGGACTTACTTTTTCCAGTGTGCAAAGCAGAAACATGCCTCTCTAGTTCTATTTCTTGTACCCTAGATCGCAGCTTTTGCCATTGCAGCACCAATTGTCCCCCTCTTTTTCCCTTTGACCTTTAGAGTGAATGTTGGAAAGAGGAAAATGCCTGGAGGTCAGCTGAAGAGGACTGGAGCGGGGAGATCTTTGGAGTCGACAGCCGATGCTTCGTCTCCAGCCTCACCAGACAGGTGAGCGCTTGTGTGTGAATGCTTGTCACCAACTGTTGTGTTCTTTTTAACATGACTTTCTTTCTCTACATCTCTTTCTTTTAGAACCACAGTGGGTTTATTTTGTCTAACAGCTCTGTGGAGGGACGTTGTTACAGACACAGGTGTGCCGGACCGAACAGATACCAGATCCAGGTGTCTGGCTCTGAATGGGTGGACTGTCCGGCAGGGGGCACCACTCAGGTGACATGACAAAACAACATACAGTATTTAACTATAGCTCACTGTGAATCAGTAGGGTTGTGGAGAATTAACAGACTAATTATGGCTTTGGAGTTATTCTAAGCAGTGGTTTTGAAACCTAATTTATGTTAAGGGACTTCTGAACAGACTAATCATTGCTTAAGATTTTATACCAGGGTCCCCCAAGAATTTGCTTTTAACTCACCACAAAAAAGGCCAAAATTAAACATGTGATGCAGTGTTAATATATGAACTATTGCAACAAATGATATATTATCAGGGACAATGTGTAGGTGTATTGTTTTAAGTGCCTCCTACAATATGCAACATATATACAAGAGTAAAAGAGTGTTTATAGTGATTTCATCATTATATCATTATGGATGTGACAATGATGCTAGATCTTGACGTCTTTGCTGTTTTAACCCTCAGATTAAAGGATATCAGGGTTTAATTTCCTGCCCTGACAGGAGGTTGTGTCTCCACGCTGACATCACTCCTCCCTCAGATGATGTCATTCCGTTTCCTGCTTCTATCACAAGGCAAGTACGACTTTTAACAAGCGACTTCTTCCCGTACTGTAACCTGTGAATCATAGTAACTTTGATTTTATTCTACTCAGTGATCCCTACGAGACAACCTCAGCTCAGAACGGGACGTGGTCGCCCCTCAGACCCCCTGCAGAGCTCACTGCTGCCACAGCGCTCTGCGTCACCGCCGCTCTGTGTCTCCTGGCTGCAGTCGTGGTGTCTTTCAGGAAGTGTTGCTCCCGCAGGGTCAGGGTCCACTCCGCCCCGGAGGAGCACAGCGATCTCTAGCAAACACCAGCTATAGAATCTTTGAATGTAAACTTTCAGCATTGAAAAAGTTGAATAAACTCTGTTTCTTGAGATTAAATGATCATTTTCATTCAAACAAAACACTCATTTGTGTTTGAACTTTTATTGAACAGCAATTAACATGTTTTGCTATGGGGCAGACTTCACTAAACACAAAATGATATAATGATAAATGATATTGAAAGCATTGCAAAATACACAGTAAATATATGATTAAGTGAAGGAGTACAGAAATAATAGAGATCTTCAAGTTAAAAAGTACCACAAAAAAAATCTCATAGAAACATAATGCTGAGATAAACACAGCTGATTAGTTAACCATTACATGAGTGAAGGATATTGTTCCATTTTTTTTATGTACTTTAGGTGCCTGACTGTCTCCCTTAATCATTCATGTGGTTTGTGACATAGCTCGGTAAATGAAATACAAAAATTGAGAATCACGGTTGATTAACAACATTAAGAGCTTTCATCTTGGTATCAAGTTGCTGACTGACATTTTCTAATTCCATGTCCGGTGCTGACATCATGGGTTCCCTTCTCTGTCTGTTATGGTTGGTCGATTATAAACTAGTACAGGAATAAGGATTGCAGCTATTGCAAGAAGACCAACAAGGATAATGGCACAAATCACAAAACGATTCTTCAGGATGTCAGTTAGACTCTTACAGGGTGGCTCAGAATTCCCATCTGGTAGGAAAGGAAGACAGAACATATTTTCCTTAGACAAGCACTTTTAAATGAGGGATACATTTTGCAGACATTTTCACCTCACCTTTCCGGTCTCTGCTCGTTTGTATCCTCTTATCTGGCCTTGTCCTACTGTCAGGGTGATGTTTACTGGAGTCGGCTATGGTTTGATTTTTAGGGAGGAAAACAACTTCCTCCGCTGGGATCCTGTGCTGTTTCCTGGTGATGCTTGAATCTTTCCTTCCATGCTCTGGATGACCCTCCTCTCTTACGTAGTGATGCCTGGATGACCCTTTGCCGCTCGCTTTTCCCATCTTTGCTTGACTCTCTTGAGCTTGTCTGTTTTCACCTGCACTTCCCCTGATTCTTCCTATCTGTTGTTCCAGATGACCAGTTTCAACGTTTTGTTCTCTCCCCTCGTCTCTCTGACTCCTTGAGGCTTCAAGAAGAAGAAAAGTTATACATGTTGATTAATAATCTGTAAATATTATAAACATTGAAAATTTATTGATGCACTTTTGTGATCTTACCTCTGTACAAGAGCAGATATGCAGTGCGGGAACTGTTGAACAGCCAAATGTATGTTATTGTTCCCACAGTGCAGTAAAAATTTGAGAACATACAGTAAACATTTCCAGATAGATGATAGAATATATCTCAGATATGAGATTAAACATTCAGGGTATATCACGGAAGGAGAAGTTGATATCACAATCTCACCACAAGGCCCAGTAAGCCCTGTAGCTGTTAGTCATATAGTTGTGGAGGACTCTGGCAGCAACTAAATGGATCTTGTGGTAAGATTTTTTTCGTCAACTATGTCAGACTTGATCAAATGGAATAAATTTAACATACTTGTGAGTCCTGGTTTGTGCAAATGGTTCTTTAACCTGTAAAAAAATAAGAGCAATGTTCAACAAACAATTTCTTTTTGCAGGTTTTGAATATGTGTCATAGTGATGGATGAGTTCAATTGGCCCTCACCTCTTTGACGTAATCATCATTGAACTCATACCAGGTGTTGTCCTCAGACAGGATGGTGGCTGTGTAATGTCCACCTCCTAGACTGCCCATGTGGTTCACCATCCCATACAGTCTGTACTTCTTGTTCTGCAATGAAGAACACAGTCAGGCACAAGGACGGATTTCAAAAGCAAACTGTTCATAGTTACTTCTTCTTGCCTTTCTCTGTAGGACACGTGGCACTTCCACACAGCAGTCTGATTTGAAATGCGACATGGTGCTGTTGTCGATATCAAATCTCTTGAGAAGCAGAATCAAATTCTGAGGGAACTCTGTCATCTCACACCACTAAAATCATGTAAGAATAACTGTTGTAAACAATTGTAGCCAAACATACGAAGTTTTCATTTCAGTCCCTCCAGGAAGTTGTGATTTTGCCATTTTTGTCCAAATCACTGCAACTTTTCTGAAGGTTTGACCAATCATCTTAGTTCTTCGTGAGTTCTACCAATCCAAATACTCCCCTGTGCAATTTTAGAAAAGCTGACTTGAAAATCTAAATTAAAAAAACAGCAAAATCCTGGAGGGACTGTCATTGGAATCCCTGATAACATTTGTTCAGGCCACAGTTGATGTTTGAAAACTCACACTTGTTGCTTCTGTTTTCCTTTGACAGTCGTTGCAGTACACCATGTTGTCTCCGCGGAATCTTGTTGTCTTGAAAATTCTCTCAAAACCTTGTTCCTGTAGAAGCACAAATGTTGAAATGACTATATTATTTTTGTAATTATGCTGTGACTAGCAGTTGATATCAGCTGAAGATGGTGTTGCTATAGCAGCCCCTTTCCCATACATTGTCCAAGTAAGCAACCTAGCAATCAATTCTGGTAGTTCGTTGCGTTTTGAGAAACGAGGCATTGTTTTGCCCACTGCTCGATAGCATAAGGCTGCAATCACACATATATGTGAATGCAGGTGAATGAAAATTGTCTCCTGCTACTGAATGCAGGCAGTGCAGATTGTGAAGCACACAGGACTGATTTTGATGGTTTGTAGCCTGTTTGAAGGGTCAACCACACATGTTTATGAAGTCCCCTACAGGTCATGGTGGGATTTTTTAGGACTACTTTTGCCTTCTGCCACAATATGTTTTGCGTTCTCTTGCTATACTTTTATCCCTCCTGTTACTTCTGAGCTTTGTTATTATAGATCAATCAAAGTCATTCTTCAGTGTCTGTGTCTCTGGGCTTGTTAGGTAGAGCATACAGGCCTGTTGTCCCAGAGCGAGACACTGCAGCTGCAACAATCAAAGTGCTGGTGTGTTTACTGGTACAGTGTCTCTGGGCTCCTTAGGTTGAGTAGACAGGTTGGGTGGCAGAAAAGTTGTTTGCTTGTTGTCTGGCCAACAGACCCGGTGAAGCATGAATTCAGGCTTTTTACAAGGCAGCATTATAATGTTGTGATTTTGGTTTCCTTCTGATCCATTTGTTGCAGTCAGATCACATAGAAATCTCTTAGTTTTGGATTCGTACTGATTTCAGAAAGCCTGTCGAGCCACAATGAGCAGGTGAATGAGTGCTGACTCCATCACAGATAGGGCGCAGGCAGAGCAACTGAGTAACTTATGGACACTTTCCACTTTTTTCCACTCTTGTGTGTAATTGACCAGAAGTTAAGTTGTTGTCATGTTCCCTTTGATGTTGCCATACATCATTTATATTACTGAGTTGTTTGCAATTATTGTTACTATTACTATCTGTATTACAAAATTCGGGGCTGCATACGTAGCTCCCTAGATGTGTGTGAAATTGGATTGAATGTTTTTTCCCCCTCAGCTATGGGGCTGAAATATCAGCTTTAGCCTGGACTTTACTTCTTCTTGACTCAGAACTATCTGCTCACCACACTGAAGGTTGAATCTTGGGTATCTTTCAGTGGCATTGGAAGAGTCCAGAAAGGATTTGTCTCGTCATTGATGATGTGGCCTTCGGAGCACTCTGTTGAGTATGTCAGCTCTCCTTGGAAAACCTTGAGAGAGATATATCAGTTACAGCACAACATTCACATTTATTGACCTGCAACTTACACTTTTTCTTCACTGAGTGCTCACCTCAGAGGCCCGTGTGCTGACCTTCTGTAAGATAAACTCCAGGCATTCAGCAGCATCACTTTGTTGATTAACTGCAGAATGATTAATGAGATTTAATCCAGTGTACTCAATCCACCAAAGCATTTCAGTGCATCTACAGCTGCTATATGATTGTCCTTCTTGTCCTATTGTTCACTGGTTAACTTACCATTTTTCATCTCAAAAGTCTTTGCAATGTTTTCGGTTCCACATGTTGTTGCTTTCAGTTTTTCAAATAATTTCCTCAGCTCCTTGTCTGTGAGCTCTGATTTTGGATCCAACCTTTAGGAAGAGGGTAGTTTACTGGTTTACCAGCTTTGGACACTTCCAACATGTAAATGTTTTCAAATGTTAGAGAACTAGAGAAGCCTGTAACTGTCTGTGAAACACCTTAATTGAAGAAGCTGAAATTTGACTAAAAATCAAAGATTAGAATACTTGATTTGCCTTTTATCTGAAGAGATTATCTTCCTAACGACTGGATACAATCAGATTTGTCACTCTACAAAATGCTCTCCTTTAACACTTGTCATAATTGTCTTGCTTCTTTGCTACAGATGAAAGCAGCTGTTTCAAACCTGTCGTGGAAATCTGTGGTCACGAAGAGAACTTGCAGGACACTGTTGAGGTAACATGTGTTTCCTTGATTATAAAGACCACAATGAAGTCTCTGTGGCTGAGTCACTTCAAAGAAAGAAACACACAGGGTCATTACACCATCTTCATTCATTTATAGATGTTAGATTATGACAAGAATCTGAAGAATGTTCAAAATTACAGAGGAACAGGAGACCACAACGATCAATATTACTGATAATTCAGAACATAAAGAACGTAAATAATATGGAATTACTGATAAGATGTGTCAGCCATGAGTTTATTGTTTGGACATACACATTGTTCACCTAAAATGATGTGCATGTTGGGTGAGAAATAACTGAGGGAGCTGTTTTTTTCTCCAAAGCTGGATTCAAAGTAGCTTTCAGTCAACCAACTGGTGGATTATAATAAGCATCTAAGTTGCACATAGCCTACTACTAGGCTATTTTCTGGCTGTATATATGTTTTTCCTTTTTTCAAGTTTTTTTGTGTCCTGGTCATTGAATTATGCGAGAAAATATTATTCGCTTAATTACATTTCACAGCCACAGAGCACTTTTTTTTACACCTTTCCTGAAACAACAACAGCAAGAAAGAATTTGGGAAAGTTTCGACTTGCATATCAACATGTGCTGAAATTTGCTTAACTATTCAGTTCCTCCATAAGGTTAGGGCATCTTTAGGTGCAGAACCAGCCTGCAGAAAGTTGTGATGCATTCATGGTTAGCACCATGCCATTTTGGGGAAAACAATTCAGTCAGAAGAGTCTGATTTGTTCATTTTATTTTTTCATACCTTAACAAACTAAATAAACAACCTCTATTTGCTTTCTTGACTGAATAAACAAAACTTATAACCTTAAAACACCATTTCATACCGTGTTTCTTTTTTTATATTTGGGGTACCCCCCCCCTTTTTTTTTTTGTTTCAAACAGTGTTTTGGGCCTTTAGTTTCCTCTGAGAGCAGCTTGGAAGGGCAATCGGCATGTATTGACAACAGAAGAGGACATCTTTACGTTCAGTGCATTTAATTTGTTTTACAGTTCACTATTAATTATTTCTTATATAGTTATTATAATTGTTAATGGACTATTTTCTTTATCACCTGCACTTTCCCTGAATCTTTTGTGTTCCACTTTGTGTCCCATCTGTTGATCCAGTTGACCAGTTTGATCATGTCGTTCTCTCTCCTCTTCTCTCTCACTCCCTGAGGCTTTAAGTAGAAGAAGATGTTATATATTGAATAATTATCTGTAAATGTTATGAACTTTCAAGATTTTTTGATGCACTTTTGTGATCTTACCTCTGTACAAGAGCAGATATGCAGTGCGGGAACTGTTGAACAGCCAAATTGAAGTTATTGTTTGCACAAAGCAGCAACAAGTTGAGAATATACAGTAAACATTTCCAGAAAGACAATATATATCAGATTTGAGACTAAACATTCATGATTTATCATGGAAAGAGAAGTTGACATTACAATCTCACCGCAAGGTTTAATTAGCCCTGTAGCTGTTCTGAAGCTTTCAATCATATCACATGATCTTCTTAACAACTTTAGAGGTGAAATTTGGAGAATATGGCCAGAGTTCTAACTGCTGTTCTTTGTTAGCTATTCTTGACAGTAGCTAGTTACCGGCAGGTAATTGGCTCACAGCTCGATAAGCTTTGGAGCCAGTGGCCCGCGAGTTTATCTAGACGGAGACCTCTGATCACAGGAGGAGTCACCACAGGCAACAAGGCCTTTAGGTCAACTGCCCAGTGAACACAGCTGGACACCAAACTCGGACTAAACACAGCACTCAAGCGTAAGGAGGTGATTTACAGCGACGCTGACCAAGATTATGACATTGGGGAAAGCAAGACAAGACAGGAAGAGACAGAGAGTCATGTTGCTGTGGAAGAGCATTTAAAGAGCTATTAAATGGACCTTTGGTTCATCAACTATGTCAGACTTGATAAAATGGAATAAATTTAACATACTTGTGAGTCCTGGTTTGTGCAAATAGTTCTTTAACCTGTAAAAAAACAAGAGCAATGTTCAACAAACAATTTCTTTTTGCAGGTTTTGAATATGTGTCATAGTGATGGATGAGTTCAATTAGCCCTCACCTTTTTGACGTAATCATCATTGAACTCATACCAGGTGTTGTCCTCAGACAGGATGGTGGCTGTGTAATGTCCACCTCCTAGACTGCCCATGTGGTTCACCATCCCATACAGTCTGTACTTCTTGTTCTGCAATGAAGAACCCGGTCAGGCACAAGGACGGATTTCAAAAGCAAACTGTTCATAGTTACTTCTTCTTGCCTTTCTCTGTAGGACACGTGGCACTTCCACACAGCAGTCTGATTTGAAATGCGACATGGTGCTGTAGTCGATGTCAAATCTCTTGAGAAGCAGAATCAAATTCCGAGGGAACTCTGTCATCTCACACCGCTAAAATCATGTAAGAATAACTGTTGTAAACAATTGTAGACAAACATACGAAGTATTCATTTCAGTCCCTCCAGGAAGTTGTGATTTTGCCAGTTTTGTCCAAATCACTGCAACTTTTCTGAAGGTTTGACCAATCATCTTAGTTCTCCGTGAGTTCTACTGATCAAAATATTCCCCTGTGCAATTTTAGAAAAGCTGATGTGAAAATCTAAATCAAAAAGCCTGCAAAATCCTGGAGGGACTGTCATTGGAATCCTTGATAACATTTGTTCAGGCCATTTGAAAACTCACACTTGTTGCTTCTGTTTTCCTTTGACAGTCGTTGCAGTACACCATGTTGTCTCCGCTGAATCTTGTTGTCTTGAAAATTCTCTCAAAACCTTGTTCCTGTAGAAGCACAAATGTTGCAATGACTATATTATTTATGTAATTATGCTGTAACTAGCAGTTGTTATCAGCTGAAGATGGTGTTGCTATAGCAGCCCCTTTCCCATACATTGTCCATGTAAGCAACCTAGCAATCAATTCTGGTAGTTCGTTCGTTTCAGTGTCTGTGTCTCTGGGCTTGTTAGGTAGAGCATACAGGCCTGTTGTCCCAGAGCGAGACACTGCAGCTGCAACATCTAAAGTGCTGGTGTGTTTACTGGTACAGTGTCTCTGGGCTCCTTAGGTTGAGCAGACAGGTTGGGTGGCAGAAAAGTTGTTTGCTTGTTGTCTGGCCAACAGACCGGATGAAGCATGAATTATGGCTTTTTACAAGGCGGCATTATATTGAATATTGCTGAATTTGGTTTCCTTCTGATCCATTTGTTGCAGTCAGATCACATAGAAATCTCTTAGTTTTGGATTCGTACTAATTTCAGAAAGCCTGTCGAGCCACAATGAGTAGGTGAATGAGTGCTGACGCCATCACAGATAGGGCGCAGGCAGAGCAACTGAGTAACTTATGGACACTTTCCACTTTTTTCCACTCTGGTGTGTAATTGACCAGAAGTTAAGTTGTTGTCATGTTCGATTTGATGTTGCCATACATCATTTATATTGCTGGGTTGTTTGCAATTATTATTACTATTTCTATCCATATCACAAAATTTGGGGATGCATACGTAGCTCCCTACATGTCTGTGAAATTGGCTCTTGAATGTTTTTTCCCCCTCAGCTATGGGGCTGAAATATCAGCTTCAGCCTGGACTTTGCTTCTTCTTAAATCTGAACTATCTGCTCACCAAACTGAAGGTTGAATCATGGGCATCTTTCAGTGGCATTGGAAGAGTCCAGAAAGGATTTGTCTCGTCATTGATGATGTGGCCTTCGGAGCACTTTGTTGAGTATGTCAGCTCTCCTTGGAAAACCTTGAGAGAGATATATCAGTTACAGCACAACATTCACATTTATTGACCTGCAACTTACACTTTTTCTTCACTGAGTGCTCACCTCAGAGGCCCGTGTGCTGACCTTCTGTAAGATAAACTGCAGGCATTCAGCAGCATCACTTTGTTGATTAACTGCAGAATGATTCATGAGAGTTAATGCAGTATGCTTAATCCACCAAAGCATTTCAATAAATATACAGCTGTTATATGATCGTCCTTCTTGTCCTATTGTTCACTGGTTAACTTACCATTTTTCATCTCAAAAGTCTTTGCAATGTTTTCGGTTCCACATGTTGTTCCTTTCAGTTTTTCAAAGAATTTCCTCAGCTCCTTGTCTGTGAGCTCTGATTTTGGATCCAACCTTTAGGAAGAGGATAGTTTACTGGTTTACCAGCTTTGGACACTTCCAGCATGTAAATGTTTTCAAATGTTAGAGAACTAGAGAAGCCTGTAACTGTCTGTGAAACACCTTAATTGAAGAAGCTGAAATTTGACTAAAAATCAAAGATTAGAATACTTGATTTGCCTTTTATCTGAAGAGATTATCTCCCTAACGACTGGATACAATCAGATTTGTCACTCTACAAAAAGCTCTCCTTTAACACTTGTCACAATTGTCGTGCTTCTTTGCTACAGATGAAAGCAGCTGTTTCAAACCTGTTGTGGAAATCTTTGGTCACGAAGAGAACCTGCAGGACACTGTTGAGGTAACATGTGTTTCCTTGATTATAAAGACCACAATGAAGTCTCTGTGGCTGAGTCACTTCAAAGAAAGAAAAACACAGTGTCATTACACCATCTTCATTCATTTATAGATGTTAGATTATGACAAGAATCTGAAGAATGTTCAAAATTACAGAGGAACAGAGACCAGAACGATCAATATTACTGATAATTAAGAACATATGTAAATGGTATGGAATTAGTGACGATCTGCTGCTTTTGTCAGCAAGTTTATTGAATGGACACATACATTATCCGTCTTCTTTTTCTTTTAATTTTGTTTTCTATTCACTAAACAGCCTACAATAGTCCTTACCTCACCTCAACTCTCTATTACCTTTTTGTTTCCTCCGCTCTGACGAAGACTCCACATCCAGGTGTCGTTTCCTGGAGTTGCTCATCTTTCCTCTTGACTCTCCCCCTGAAGATATTATTTTATTTTATCTTTTTTCATTAGGCACACTAATTCAATTCCATTTCAATCTTGCAAATTGTCCAGTTGTTTCCAGTTTAAGTCTTTTGCAGGTTTTAGATCATGATTTGTGTTTCTGACACTCATCAACAGTCAACCTTTTATGCACCCTCATCAACTACAGCCTGGCTGAATCCCTCATTCCTACAAATCATCCATCACTGTGAAATC